>OX336891.1:2150551-2310551 GCA_946959425.1 Argyrosomus regius | reverse complement strand
CCTTCAGTCATTGTGTTTCATCCCACAGACAGTCCACAACCTAACCTAAGAAAAACACAGCACATCATCACGTTTCAGAAGCTGTAACTGGAGGATGTTCAGAATATTTGCTTTAAAAATGACTGAAATCAATGAAGTTCTTTCCACCTCTGTTGTGTTGTGGCTTAGAGATCTTAAATACTGGAGATTTGCTTGTCAGGATACCGTTAGTGGTAAAGTTTGGGTGAACTGACGCTTTAAACAGCACTTTTCAACACTTTTCCAGCATGTTAAACTTGACTTGGAGCTGGACGGCAGTTTCTTCCTAGAGAGACCCTTAGTTTCCTGGTGCGTTGGCAGTTTTCCCTACAAGACAAACACAAAGAAAGACTCATACACAGATAGACACACTCAGATGCAGTGTTGATGTAGCCCCATTGTTCGCCGTGCGTAAGAGCGAGCGCGGTGCCAACTGCTCCCGATTGAATGCTTCCTGCCATTGATGCCGTTTGAAAGTCAGGGTTACCTTTTAAGTGCCAGGCGCCTCCAAGCTTTCAGGGTGGAGGTACATATTTATAAATCCCGACAGTTTCTGGGAGTAAAGCTGAGCTCGCAGCAAACACATTCAAAGCAGTTTAACTCTAAAAATATCTCTCGTTTGATGTCCAGTGAAGTTTAATAGCTGTCTCGGTGGGTCCACATGAGCAACAGTTCCCAGTTCACACTGGTGGAAGCAGAAAATAAAAGGAACTTTGAGCAACTGATAATGCAACATTAAACAGCCACGTTTACTGTCATGAAACGGGAATTCTGGGCAGATTTTAAGCTTGTTTCTTTGTTTTGTGTTCATATTTCTTGGATTAGATTACTCACACTCGGGCGAATAAAGCAGTGCTATAGTTTGCGGTTTGTTGCGCAAGTGCAACTTTAAAAGATCTGAGGTGATGCACGTCGTTTTTGGGTTGGGTCGACACTTCTGCAGCACGTTGAGACAAATGAGGGAAATCTTCAAAGAGCGATCACCCTCCACGGACAGCTATGGTGACATATGAGACAGAGACGGGGAATAACAGCAATTAAAAGATGAACAGTTATCTGTTAATAATAGTCCAGTATCTTTCTAATGCGTATAATGTTTCATCAAGTTAATACAGTGCCAACCACAGCTGAGCAGCAACAGACAACAACACGTAGGTGCCTGAAAATGTACGTCCTATGTCAAATGAGCTGTGATGCAATACAGCATAATCTAAACCAACAGCTGGAAATGACCCTCTAACACAAGGGATGATGGGTATTACCATGTGATAAATGTAGCTCTGCTCAGGTGGAGCGAAAAGATGATTTCATGGATTAAGACATGACAGACTGAAACATGATGCGGCATCCTCCGCCTGGCTGTAGGTGAGCAGAAGTGTTCTGAGATCAGTGCTGGGGATGTGTTTTGTATTGGTGTGTGTGTGTGTGTGTGTGTGTGTGTGTGTGGGCTGCTGATTATAATCAGTGTGTTCTCTGCCAATTCTGCTATTTACGAGCAACGTGACGAGCATGGGAACTGCACTCTGCCGTGTGTGTGTTTTTGTATGCGGTTTGGCTCCGTCCGCACATTTCCAGTGTTGTTGTTTTTTTAAACACACTCTTCAGGTGCGTCCGTGCATGTGTGTGTGTGTGTGTGGCATGCTGCGCAACATCGAGTCGAGCAGATAGCTCCTTGGAAGTGTGTCTGAGACTTTTCAAGATATCATCTCTTCTTCACTGTATTTCCCTCACATCGTAATCACCCTCCCCATCTCTCCTCTCTCCTCTCTCCTCTCTCCTCTCTCTGTCCGGCCACAAAGACTCTTCTGTCGAGTGGATGACTGACACAGTAATGATGGAAATAAATGGAGATAAAGATAGATATGATGGACATCAAACATCTCTCTCCCATTCCTTCATCAAATTCTTCTTTGTCCATCTCTCTCTGTGCAGCTGAAACGCTGTTAGCTGCTAGGTAGCTACTGATGAAACAAGTGCACTACTAAAGCGTTCTCATCAGTAAGGAAGACAGCAGCTAGCTGTCCTTAAACACTGCACACTAAAGGGTTGGCATGGATTCAACAATGTGTGACTGAGAATCAGTGATAATATTTAGCTTTATGTAACTTTAGCTATGAGTTCATCCTTCTTTTCGAGTGTGAATGTGTGTCATTGTCGGCCTCAGAGAGGATTTATGTGTTATCATCATCATTAAGTCTTCAAAATAAGTGATGCATGTCCGTGTGGACAATTTTCTCTTTCTTTCATTCTTTAATTTCTTTTTCTGTCGCTGCTTTTTCCAACCATGACTCAGCAAACCGCACGTTTGAGTCACATCTTTTCATAGTGCTCTTCTTTCTGTCTCTTAATTTAAACCCTTTTTATCCTCTTTTGCTCCTTGGCCTTCGTTTTGAGGGTCAACAGTTGGAGTCATTCATTCCTCCACCCCTCCCCCCCACACACACACACACACACACACACACACACACACACACACTCCTCCGTCCTCTTCAGTGACTCTTATTTCTGTCACCGTTTACTCATCGGCCCTTAATCTTCCTGTTTTTCCGTCCATCTCGTTCAGGGTTAAACGTCGCCTCTCACACAAACACACAAATGCTGACACACAGTGCACATTTTTCAGTCATTCATTATGTGTACTGGGCAGGAAAATGAGCAAAGGGGGAGAGAGAAAAGAGAGAGGGAGCGAGAGGGAGCGAGAGAGAGAGAGAGAGAAATCTGACCTTAATAGGAGTATTCAGCTTTTGAGTGGAGGGCAGGGATAAAATTGATGTCATATCCAAAGCAGAATAAGGGAGGGATGATGGATGAATGGAGGCAGGGAGGAATGGAAACGTCCAAAATAGTTGGCTGATATTTTAGAGGTCATTTTTAATTTTTATTTTTTGCTTCTGTAAGTTGTTGTAGCTGATATCAGAGCGTGTTGATGTTGGCAGCTTAACACAGCCTCACTTTTAGCTTCACTTTGGTATTTTGGCAAATTGAGATAAATGCTGCATCAATTCCTGAAGAGTCCAAGCAAGACGAACAGACATAACACATCATACATCAGACACAATTGGAGCAGACTTCATATCCATTTGCGGAAATGTATAAAACACAATTTATTTATCTATTTTTTTCGTCATTTTCTGTTGAACTTCTTCTCTTTCATCTGTTATTTTAACACCTTTCTATCTTCACTCATGCACGGTGCAACATATTGGACTTGACCTTCACCTGCATTGAACTGCTGCTTCTGTTAAAATGTGATTATTAGATACATTTAAATAAATACAAACGCTGCATGATATTTTTCTGCATGATGTCCTGCAACAGGAGTTTTCATATTGACACACATCGGACAACAAATACACAGATTCTGATATATCTGTGTTAGGCTAATATTGCATACACGCTGCAGGACTTTTAGTAAAATCACCAGCGTGGTTTAGAGTAAAAGTGTCTGAGCCGTGCCCGGTGGAATCGAGCTGTAAGGAGGAGGAGGAGGACAGGAAGGAGAGAGGGAAGTAGAGAAGGACTCCAGCTGGGAATGACAGAAAAAGAAACCATTCATACTCTTTGATAGAAATGTCAAGTCTGTGTGTGTGTGTGTGTGTGTGTGTGTGTGTGTGTGTGTGTGTCACTATCAAAGCAGAGGAAGTGATTATAAGAGGGCGCCTCCCACTCTTGTTGCTGCCCTTCAGTGGTTTGGTTTTGGTGTGTGTGTGTGTGTGTGTGTGTGCGCGTGTGTGTGTGTGTGTTCATAATGCCCTGTCTCTTTATGTGTTAAGTGCTACATCAGCAGTGACTCTGTTTGATTTAATCTGATTCATCATTATCCCGACCATAGCTGTGAAACAGCTGCTTTGATGATGACTTCATTTGTGTGTGTGTGTGTGTGTGTGTGTGTGTGTCAGTCCGTCATGCATGATGTCTGTTCCAACCTGTTGATCTGTCAAAGGTCAAAGGTCACTGTCGGGCTCTTTAGTTCTGAACTTCCTGCTGCTTTGAACTCCCTGACCACCTCCACTACACACACACACACACACACACACACACACACACACACACACACACTCTGTGTCTCTTGTCCTGTTCACCTTGTCCACACAGAACTTATCTGTTCACCTTTATCACCTCCTCTCTCGTTCATCTTCTCTCTGTACCTGCTGTGAGTCACTCGTCCGTCCACCTGTCGTTCCTTCCCTCTCTCATGCTGTCCATCCATCTCCTCACGTACCGTCATTCACTCTCTTTCCCTCATCTCTTCTGTCTTTAGCTCTCTGTTATCATAGCTATCCTGCTCCTGGTAGAGATAGTGAAAGATGGATGAACTAAAGAAAACGACAAATAGTGAAGTGAGATTGATAGACTTGCATGGAAAACTACAGTGATGGAAGGAGGAAGAACTTCTAAGATGTAGATGTTTGAAAAGCCGGAGTAATGTCTTTGTCTTTAAATCAAATATGACTAACACCAAAAACAAAACAAGGAGGAGAATTTTGGACATTTTTTTCATCACTTCCTGTTAGTCTCATTGTGATACAACGGCTTCTATAGACACAGAACATTCACGTGTTAAAGTTTCAGCTTACACAGATGATACATTCGACAAGCCTGTCCTCATTCTTGAGTTAATTAGTCGACTGTTTTTACAACTTCTTTAATGTATCAAGTCAATCTGCTAAAAACTCTTCTGTTTTTTATCATTGTTAATTATATATCTTTGAGTTTTGGGCTGGTGGCAGTACAAAACTATGTGAAGACGTTACCTTGTGATCTGGGAACTAGAGTGCAACCAACAGTTTTAACGTTTTCTGACATTACATAGATAAATGTCAGTCAGTCAACAGATTCATCGATAATGAATTAAACTTGTCTGCAGCGTGTGTTGAGTTTGTGTTGAGTTTTGGACTGTTGGTCGGACAAAGTAAGTGACTTGAAGACATTATCTTTACCTTTGGGTAGTTATGATGTGTGTTTTTCACCATTTTCTGTTTTTTTCTGGACTAAATCATTCATCGAACAATCAAAAAGTTTAATCAGGAATGAATAATAGTTGTTAGATGAAGTGCTAGTCCTATTCATACAGCCCTGATGTCTCTCAGTGTGGCTTTAGTGATTGGATCCCATTGGTTCATTCAAGAGCTGTCAACACATTGGACATAAGGTTCTGTGATGTTGTTCAAACATGTTGGCTCTCTCCTCCAGGCAGAGCGACTGCGATCGTCCATTCAGCTCAGTCCTATTGTCTTGCAGTGTTTGCTCGCCCTCACAACCTCCTTTTGATTTGCAGCATTGGTCCTGAGCCCTCCCAATGACTTAGCATTCAGTATACTTCTCAATGGGCCCTTTATCACACCATTGTGTCAGTGAGAGTGTTTGGCCCATTCAGAAACACTGCGGAGAACAAACATGGAGGAAACAGTTGGTTGTGAATAGCCAATGAAGTGTCTTAGATCCTTCACGGAGAGACAGGAAAGGATTCAATGGGAAAGTAATTAAAAACGGAGATTAGATTGGTTAATCAGTTACTTGATGTGCATGCAAACAAACAGCAGACATGTCCTGTACTTACTTTAAAGTTCCTCATTCTGCAATTAGAGAGAGAGATGTCATCCTGAAGGAGTTCCTTTTCTCTTTTTAAGGACATATGATCTTTCCAAGGAGAAGTACAACACACAGATTGACTTCAGTGATTCAGTGATTGGTATTTAAAAAATGTTCTAGCTCTGTCGAGGGCTGTGTGAGCTCTCAGATGGTAAAAACCATATTAGACCAGAGCTGAGATGGAGAACTTTGGATCATTGTTGTTGAAGCCTAATGCAGCTCAGAATGCTTCAGTAACAGTCAGTACGTTTACATGCAGCAAAAAATTTGAATTTCTTATTGTATCAAATAAAGACATGCATAAGACCGGATCACTTGTCTGAGTATACATGCCGTTCAGAGATTCGGTTAAATGGCCGGAGCATGGCTGACTCCGTTACGCTATGTGGCGCTGTAGCCCTCTCAACAAAAAGCCACGTCCGGTTGACCTCTACTTATCAGCAACAACAAACTATCTGACGGCATTCAAACAAAGATGGCGTACGAGGAGATGGACGATGCTACAGTAGCGTACATTTCGTGCATTATTTTCCTCCTAATAATGCATATAAAAAGAACCAACGCTACGACGTCTCCTTTCACTTCCGGGTGAAAGCCCCAGCGGAAATTCTCAAGCATGCGCAGAATGCAAAATCCGTTTTAGGTCCGATTGCTGCGTATACATGACGTTAAAATGCCGACTATGAACGAATTATCTAGGTGTTCTTATCCGATTTTGAGATGTCCATTATGGTCCGAAGTAGGTCCGAAGTAGGTCAGACTAAGGTGTTTACATGTATTTTAAAAGTCCGAACTAAGTCTGATACGATCAGAAATTCGAATTTTTTGCTGCATGTAAACGTACTGAGTCTCTAAAATCGAATATACCCTTTGTATATCATACAAATCATAACTGCTATAGTACAGGACATCGCCCTGATGCCCTCAACAAAACACCAATGGGATTTTTCATCTAACATCTAAAAAGTTCACGTTATCAGATATCTGTATCAACCCCCAAAGTCCTGTCTCGGTCATGTCATAGATGTCCAGCTGCAGTGTGTGAGGAGTGTGTGCAGCTTCCTCCCCAGACAAAACCCAGACAGAAAAACACTTTCTGTGCCAGGCTCGTCTTCCCTGAAGGACACCAGTGACTTTGAGCAGTTTTCTTCCTGCTCTGCCAAGTCAGACTAAGAATAGTTTGATGCTAATGTCTGCCCACTATCACACAATGAGCTCATTTAATGTGAGACCGGCCGGATTTAACTCTTAACTATAAAACCTCCAACGACTCACTTTTACCCTTTCATTTAAGCCTCGCCTGATTTGGATTTGACAACTTTATCAGCTTGAAGGGAAACAGAACCGCTAAATCAGGCTTGTTAAAATATACTGGGACCTGTGAGGCATTTCTGGGCCAAAACTGAATAAACCAGCAGGTATTTTTGCATCTTCCAGGCATTGCTCCAAACTTTAACTTTAGCTGTGCACTTTCTATCTTTTCCCTGGTCTTTTCTGCTGCAGTGAGCCAGTCACTTTAGCAGCGTGACAAAAGGTATGACTGAAATATCTCAACAACTGTTGCATGGTTTGCCCTATATTTTGCACAAGCATTGTCCCTAGAAAATTAACCATACTGACTTTAGTGATCCTCTGATTTTTCCTTTACTGCCACCATGAGATCAACATTTTAATTTGTCCTGAGCCGTACTTTGTTTAGCACTAATTAGCTAATGTTAGCATGCTAACAAGCTAAACTAAAGTTAGCTATAGTCAACATTTTAACTGCTAAATAGCAGCATGTTTGCTGCTATTTATTCTTTAAGTTTCACTACTAAGACCACATCCTCACTAATGTGGATAAGTTTGAAGTCAAACGCAAACTTAAAATGCCATGTTCTTGCTAGAACTTCAGAGAGAAGCGAATAGAGGAGATGAAACTATATTGATATATTTTTGGTACTTAAAACCACAAATATATCTTCTTATAGATGTAAGAGGTCAATTCAAGGTCCACTTTCATGGTGAGAAACAAGCTAGTAAGTGGACCTTGAGTAAAACATGATTTTGTCAATTAGTCTTCAGTGGTTAAATATACCTACTAACTGTGGATCAATGGCTAAAACTGAGGAAAAACAGCATTATTCATATTAAGATTTTGTGATTTTCTGAATGACTAAATACCTCAAAGAAAAATCATTCAAATGTCATTATCATTTTGATTTCTCTCTCCTCGTGAATAGTTGCTGGAATGTTGGAAGTAAAACTATCTTTTATCATAACTCCCTTATCTGCATTTTCTGTGAATGTCAGAAGAAAGGCAGCCACACACGATAAAATGTGAAGAAACGGGACAAAAAAAGCAACTGAGTGCGAGGAGGAGGACAAAGAGAGACGTTTGCTCTTGTTAATGTGACAGTAAATATTGGTTTTAACCCGGTCAACTCCAGCCGAGTGTTTGAGTTTCTCCTCTTTTCTTCGCTGGTGAATGAAATGAAGGAGCAGGAGAGGAAAGAAAAGGGAGCACAGAGGAAGTGTAGGTCACTAAGTTCATCTTACGTTTCGAATGATGAACATAAGTGGGAGTTTGCTGGTGTTAAACATCAACAGTGAAGGAAACATTTGAGGCATCAGCAGGGTACACACTTCTCACATACAGGTGTTCATATCTAAATCCCATATTTTCAGGGATTTCTTTTAATCCAGAGCAGATTTGGCTGCCATGTCTCCTCCATTTCACAAGAAGGATGTACTTTTATTTTGAAAGAACAGCACATGAGAATTTCATTTGCCAAAGCAGATTCTTGCAGAAACATTAGTTTGATTGATATTCACAATAAAAAACATGATTTAGTTAGATTGATAATCCACCAGAAAAAAAACAACTCATGTTTCAGGAAAATAAATCAAAGTTGTGATATTTGTTTTTGCAAATGAACCCTTTCAAACTGGGATAATGACAAAATTTAGTATACCAACATAAAAGCCTGCAACAAAAATGGACTAAATTAAAGTGACAACATCTGCTGTCGATGGCTCCAACATCAGCTCAGATAACTCAAGACAAACCAATAAAAACTTTATTTTTCTTGGCAATTTGTTAGAAATGTCCAATTTGAAATAGCAAAAAGTTTTAAAACCTGTCGTGTAGCTAAATCTGGTACATTTACATGAAGTTAATGAATGTGTACTATCATTAATACAAAAACAATATAGTACACTGTGTATGTTAACTTGTATACAGCCAAAAAAGCCCAATGGAGAAGTTGCTACAATGTAAATTTGATATTCTTAGCGGGCAGTCGTCTGCATATTGGATCATTCAATGCAGCGTGTTGCAGGAAAATGTTGTTGGCGCTCTGATTCTGGCCTGACAGTCGTGTAGCTGCAGGAATGTCTTCCCCCTTGTACAAACAGAGGAGTGGAGACGGGGGATGGAGGGATGAATCTACAGAGAGAGAGATGTAGGGGAGGACAGCAAACAGAAGGGAGTGTTTTCCCATAGTTAAGTCATAAAATGGTGAGTGGGAGTGGAGGTGTGTGTGTGTGTGTGTGTTGTGGGGGGGGCTGATCTGGTCGACACACAGTCAATGAAGGTTAAGGCAGGGTGTGTGTACACTTGGATTGGTAGCACACAAAGCCTTCTAATAGTTTAGAGTGATTGAAATGTATTGATTTTAAATCCTTCCGGTATATGATGTAGAAACTCCACAGTTATACGTCATCGGAATGATTAAAGTCAGGAACAAAATCATTTGAATAAATGTCCATTATGTCCATTATTCTTTGAAATATCTTCAGTCAGTCATGCATTGAGATGATCTGTCAAATCACTTCTTTTGAAGAGTTGTGACTTAATGAAGACTGAAGCCAAATGATTAGTCAGCTGTGTCCTCGTGGCTTTATTATCCATCCACGATGGCTCCACACAGAACTGATGTAACCTTCCTCACATAATAATTGAGGTTCAATTCGCGCTCCTTTGATGACGTCATCTTGTTGCGCCCTCTTCTTCTGGTTTTCCACCAGGAAGGTTTCTGAATAATCGCATGAACCAGCCCCTTATATTCTAATAATCGTAGTGATTGTAGATGAAAACAAATATTCATTTGCATTTTCTTTTGCAGAATTACTCAAAATTCGGTCAAACGTTTTGATACATTTGGATGGAAACTGTCTCTGACACCAATATGTGCTTTTAAATCAGACAAAAACTGTAAAAAAAAAAAAAAAAAAAAAAGGTTGACTCCAGCTTACTTGCTTCAATAAATGCATGTTATATAAAACTTGCTTTTGCAGGTGTTTGAGATTTTGAATTTTTGTGTTGATTTCAGCAACAAAGATAAAGTTCTTTAACTTTTATTCCAAATTAAATTGCTGACATAAATTAATATGTACCGAGTATATGGGCTACTACATTTATGCTTTTATTTTACAATTCTCAGTAATGACTGATGAGCTCAGATCAGAGGCTTCACTAAATCTCCCGTTGATTCTTTAGATAAGATACAGCTTTGACTAAAGTCCATCGAGAAACTCCTCAGAAACAGAACAATGAGATCAGACTGAATGATCAGCTCTACATTTGGGTGTGTGCACGTTCTCATTCCTGTGTGTTTACATAAATGTGTGTTTGTGTCGCTCAGCTAGCAGTTAACGTTGTCTTAATGACGCTTAGTCAGAGTTCAGAGACTGTGACTGACTGTGTTGGCTCCACGGAGCAAAGTTTTAATTTAAAACCTCATCATGCTGAGACACTACGACCTGAAAGAGTGGGAAAGTGTGTGTGTGTGTGTGTGTGTGTGTGTGTGTGTGTACACACTTGTTCCTTCAACCTGAGGTTTGGACACTTGAATGAGTCTCCCATCAGCTGTCTGCAGAGACTGAACTTGTGACCCTGTGATCACCCGCTGGATCGCGCCGCCATCAAAGCAGACAGTTACAGAAAGACATTTGCACTGACACACAGAGAGGAGGTGTTTATTAGCGACAGAGGGAAACAAGCTGAGAGCTACAGCAACTGTGACTGCTTCCATTAAAGCCGACAGCTGGGGAGTCTCACCAGCTTGCCGTCACCATTAACGTTCAGCCTTACACTGTAACACATACTGAGGATGTTTGACACGGGAGAGAACATTTCTGTCTGGCAGCCTGTCTGCATGACGGACACCATCTGCATGAACAAAAAATAAAGGTTCGCTAATATCTATATAGCTAATAGGTTATCCAGCCAATCAGAGGGCCCTGAAGTTGATATTTCCTGTAACTTGTTTCTGGTTTAGTAATCTGCGTCTTGTTTCTTGGCCAGCTGCCCTAAAAACGAGCAGGATTCTTGTGCAGAATATTTCTTGTATAAAAAATACGATTATGTTGTGGTTGTGTGTGTGGTAGTTACTTAACATGGTGGATGTTTTTCAGCGTATTTCTCTGTGGCGTCGTGACATTGGACAGGTGTAATGGATCTTTTTCACAGCAGAGATTTGGGCCGGATTCAGACCTAGCCTAGCGCTGAAAAACGCTAGGCTTTTTCCATTCATTTGAACGGGGGTTATTGCATTTTGGCTGCAGAGGTGAGGGATGCATTTTCTGCCAAAAGAAAAACAGCATTGGTGGAGAACTTTTGGAGAAAGTTGACGTCACGCTGTGGTGGCCAATCCGTTAATCAGACCGATAAAACCTCCACAGTCAGCCTGAAATGTGACTAAAACTAAGAGCTATCCAGGTGGATTCATGGACTAAACTCTGATACTCTACCTGTTGTGTTCTGGCTTCGTTTATTTAATTTACCAGCTTCTAATTCTGTCTGGTTTACATCTACACTGCAAATTAGTGACATAAAGTAGTTCCCTTTAGTTTGTGTTGAGAAAGCAGTGGTTGAGCAACAGAGACAGTAAATTAGAAAGAGCGAGCGCCGGTGAATCAGAGAAATAAAAAAAAATTCTGATTGTTCCAAAGCTGTTACATTCATCACAATGACCACACCCACATCCCACCACCCAACCACCCCCTGGATTCGCTGCAATGCCTGATTTGGTCTGAATACGGCCTCAGACATGTCACAGCAGGGAAAGCACAGCTATAATTATTAACAATGGCTGCATACCCTTTAGTTCAACCAGTTCTAACGCCCTTTCATTGTGCACGCTGACCCTTAAATGTAAAGGAACTGTCTTTAATGTAATTAGTTACACCACCTGCGTCTCTGCTGCTGCGTCATGTCAACATGTCTGTCGAATACAGCTTCCATCTGGATCTAATTTACCGGTGTGTCTACACAGCTGTACTGTGTCCAAGTTCAGCCTCTGCGTTCACCTTGAACCAGACTCTGACCTCTGACCTCTCTGCAGGTGGAGAAAGTACAATGTATCTCTCAGCTTGAGCTCTAAACTCGTTTATTACCTCTTAGAAACAACTAACTGCAACAGCAAATACATTTTATAAGAATCTATCATACGTCTGGCCTCAATAAATCCATTTTACCATGAAGAGTTTCTACAAACTCCCCTTCTCTGCTCCTCCATCTCTCTCTTCATTAGGACAACCTTTACTCCACACTCATCTCTCCCTTATCACTCTTCATCCTCCTCTCGCTCTCCACTAATTATGGAATTTGCCCCAGCTGTCTGTTATAATAAGGGATGGAGGGAGCATATGAAAGGAGGAGCAGCTCAGGATCGTGGAGAAAGTCAAGGTCACAGGAGAGGAAGCCTCCCTTCCTTCTCCTTCTGTCCTCCCATTCTCGGCCTGGTTTTTCAATTTGCTTCTGATTCCTTCTTTATATCCCACAGTTCCTCTCATCTCCTTTTTTTTTGAGTTTGGAACATTTTCCCAGGTGAATTTCTCGGTTACTCAGTCTGTCAGGCTGCAACATGTCAGCTGACTTTTCCTGAAAGCTTCTGAACTTTGTCGGCGTTATCTTATCACTTTGACAGATTTTTTTTTAATCCATTACGCCTTAACTGGGAGCAAGTGAGTCCCTTGAGGTTTATGTGTTGCTTTGGCGTTCTCAGACATGACTTCAGAGGTTTTTAATGATGCAATATCTCAAATATGAAAGAACTTGACAGCGTGATGCACCAAACATTTAAACTGTTGCATTTAAAGTTGCATTCATTGGTCCATCAATATTTTTTTGGAGATTCACAAGTTTATTTGATCTTAACTCAACGAGAAAATTCTGCAAGTGTTGTGAGACAGGCTTTTTAATTAGCGAGGTCAAGAGAGAGAAAGAGGGTGGTGCTCATAGTCGAGGACATGATGAGGGTCATTCGTCCTGGAATGTCTAAATCCTTTTTCTCACCCCATTTAGACCCATAATCCTTCAGTCCTGCACCAGAAATGCAATCACAAAAACACACAGTGCACGCCCAAAACTAGCTGCATGCCTGACCTGAAACCTAAACCTAAAGCTACCAATATCTGATGATTTCTGTGACTTTATAAATCCGAGAATTCAACGTTCAAGTTGTGTTGAGGTGAGGAAAAGAATCAAGATTTGAGCTTCTCTCTCAACCAGAATGCAATGTTGTGATTCTTTATATTAACTAATCTGTGTACGACAAGTAGGCCTTGTGGACCTTTTTTTTTTTGCAGACTCTGAATCAGCTTTTATTGGTCGAGTATGTTTCAGACATAGAAGGAATTTGACTCTCGGGAAGGACTGAACAAAATGTTCTCACTTTTCAAAAACGTCTAAAACACACAGATGGAGGTACAGGGCACGTACACACTGTGCAGGAGTTTCCACATCCTGGGGGGATGTTGAAATGTCAGACAAAGTTGTGGAACAAGGTATCAATCTGTAGAAGAACCCGGAGGATAAACTGTTCCCCGGGGCCTCTTCTATCTGTTTCACCTCCCACCCGTCCTCTTTCACTCTGCTACTAATTTCTGCTTCAATACTCTTCAATCACCTGTCTGTCCTTCTCTTTTTGCTAGTTTATTGAGTTTTATTCAGCAGTTTGGTCATTTAAACTATGTTTCTTGATGGCACTTGGATGCTTGAAAATGCAGGTATTCATCCTCAATTAAGTCATATTACCTCAAATAAACAATGATAAGGTTTGGAAACTTGGAAAGCCGTGCAACAAAATGTTTTGTACAACAAATATAAGCTTGCTAAATTTTCAATGCCAACTTAAAAACAGTAGCGGTAGATGTGTGATCTGTCTTTTCTCTCACCCTCCTTTCCTTTCCATCCTCCCTCCTTCCTTGTCTGCTCTGATAAGTATTCTCTGAGAAGAAGCCCCTGTAAGTCTTTCCATGACGAGTCTTATCTCCTCTCGTCCTCCTTCACATCTGCTTTTTTTCCTCACTATCTTGAACACTCTTCTCATTGTCTTCCCCGTTCAGCTCTCACCCTCTTCTCCTTCTCGCTGTCACCTTTTTTCCTTCTCCTCTCCAGAGCTTTGAGAGTTAAGAGTTTTCCAGGACATTCATTGTACTTGTCCATTTTGGAAAAACGAGGGCAGAAACATGGATGCTTGATCTGAAATTGAAACTTTGCAGTTCAGTTTCACGTTTTGCCGAACTTTTAATGTTTTCTCAAGTAATTACTATCTTGATATCTTCTAGTTTTGACTTGTTATTGAGTAAAGTTGACAGTTTTGTAATAATTACGATAGCAAAACTATCTCAAGTTAGAATCTTGAGATATAAAAGTTACAATTTTTTTTGTTTTTGGCTCATTTTTGTCTCAGTTCAACCTCACTCGGCTCCAACTATAAATCCCCTCTCGAGGGTTTGCACCATTCCATTTATTCCAGCGGGAAGTCAGTGTTTCCGTCTCTGTGACATCCCTGGAACGCATCACATCACCAAGTCTTAACCCAGCTTTTCTGTTCTTGCACCGACATGTCCGAGGTGGTATATATTTGGGTTTGTGCAAACCGGCATGAAGATGGAAAGATAAAGACAGACAGTCTGTAATCTTTACATTGCTCGAGTGTTTTAGAAGCACTGAGATCACTGGCTGAGCGTGTATGGGCGGGCTGCTTGGATGTGTAGCTGTTAAAGGTGCAGGTTGTCTTTAGCCTCCGGGTGGTGAAATGCCACCTGGAGGACTGTGCGGTTGGAATATCGAGGTGGTTATTGGGAACATGCAGGCTGTTATTAGGTACACTTCTCTGAAAGTGTTGGTCGGGTTTTCTCCTCCTTTCATTTACAGATAATGTGTAGTTACAGACACTATGTGGGGGGAAAACACAGTGAAGACGACTGCTCTACTGAGATCACGCTTTAATTTAAGTTTATGTCCCGTTTATTACTCTCTGTTTAAATCACAGCAGGAGATCATTTGGGGAATGCACAGAAAGCTTACGGGTCAGTTAGCCCGGGGCTACATGTGACATTTGCAGCTTTGAATATTAGATATCCCCACCCTTAGCCTGAGGCTAACTAAACCCCACCTCAGACCGGGCTTATCTCTTTCTTTAAAAGGTTATATTTGCACAGTTTATCTCTGTCAGCCTGGAAGTTCTGGATGAAGTTTGTTGACCACCTTTTCAGATGACATGAATGTGTTTCAATACAGAACCCTTAGCTGCTTCTCATTGTTGGACAGATGGACCTCCTCACGAGCGTCTCAGTTGTGTTGGAGGATAAATCACTCGACAGCAGAAGAGTCAAAGTCTCTGCTTTGATAGACACGGTCTCGTTTTTCAGCCCTTTAATAATTCATCACGACACGTTTAAAGAGGCGTCTTGTTTTAAACGGTGAAACCTTAAGCTGTCAGAAAATGTTCTCACTGAAATCGAAGAGGAGCCGTGAGAGTCTGTCCTTCAGGAATCTCGGTCAGGAATTCTGTCCTGGAATCCTGAAGGGAGAGTAGACGGACATTCCCAAACCCCTGGAGAGAGAGTGATGAAGGGACAGCGTAGACGTCCTCAAGGCACCAACAGAAATGAATTTCCTCCTCTAATGTGAAGTTTGGTCATGCAGAACTTCAAAAAGCATCGACCCAAACTTCACTACAGGGCTTCAGTTTGAATACAGTAGAGCTGCAACTACAACGGTCCTGGCTAACCCCCCAAATCTTATGCCTGAACTTTATGAGGTGGCAGCTCAGAAAACAGTCACATGTTACGTTTTGAAAGTCGATTACAAGCAGCCGATCTACTCGTTAAGGTTAAAGGACTTATAAATAATATAAAATAATGAGCCGCTCATGAACTTTAGTCTTTTTAGTGTCTTTGTGTTTAAAATTCATGGCCTGATGAGAATCTGTGGATTTGTCTTGAATCTTCACGAGAATGAAAGTGTTCCTTAAATCTTCTTGCATGTCCAAATTGTGACGTTGGATTTGATTTACATCTCAGATCGGAGCTTTAAATGAAGAAGAGAACTCCATTCCTCTTGATTAATTCATCTAATCTGTTTCTTGTTGTTTGATGCACCTACAAAGATTCACATACACTGATAACGATAATGATGAGAGTGTTTTGGAATGAAAGATAGAGAAAGATGGAGAGGGAGGGAGGTGTAGATAAATTCATGATGGTGGATTAGGAAAGGAAAAAAGAGACACGGAGATTGACTTGGAATGTGAGGAATGACCTTCATTCTTTGGGAGCTGTCCAAGACCCACACACACACACACACACACACACACACAGTTGCTGTTTCTCCAGAGAGATACACTGTGCAAGAAGTAAATCAAATTTTTACTTCTTTCTTCTACTGGTGTGTGTGTGTGTGTGTGTGTGTGTGTGTGTGTGTGTGTGTGTGTGTGTGTGTGTGTGTGATTACAGCAGCTGCTCCTCAGCCTGGCACCACTGGATCTGTCTGCAGAGACGGAGTGAGACAGATTACACAGTTGACTGACAGATAATAAGAAGAGTCAGTGGAAACAGAGTGAAGGAAAGGATTCAGACAAATCAGACTTTGAATATTTGTACAAGATGTTTTATGATCTGAAGTCTGGAGCAAACAGTTGAGAACAATCTGCTGTTTGTCAAAATGTCAGCCGTACCAACCGTAACACAATATCACCTCCACATCTCATCTTTTCACGTCCCGTCTCACACGTTTGAGTTTTGTTTGTTGTTGTTTAATCCAGACACAAGATGAGGCAGAAAGAGTGCACTTCTTCTTCTTCTTCTTCTTCTCCTGATTCACAGAGACAGACTACAGGGTGGGCTGACTCGCGTGAAGGCCAGACAGGGTCACAGGGAATGTAGAAGTATTTCTACAGCAGTGGCCTCATGAGGAGCTTTTATGTTGAGTGACTGATGGATGGAAAGCTGAAATTTGCATCCTTCCTTGACTAAATTATTGATTAACTGTTGTTTTGTTCTTCTTCATCTATAAAAAATCTTAGAATAATGAAACATGCCCGTCCTGATCCGCACAGCCCAAAGCAGCATCTTCAGATTTCTTGTTTTGTCCGACCAAAACCAAAACCTACCTGTAATGTTGATGATAAAAAGCAGAAATAGTAAAAAATTCTCACATTTAAGAGGCTGGAAACATTTTCTGTTTGACATTTTTGCTTAAAAAACGTACAAAAAAATGAGTCAGTTCAGTCAAAATTGCTTCAAAATCATTAAATTAGCTTTTTCTTTCAGCATACAACCTTTGCCAGATGCAGTCAACCTCAAAAACATCCACACATGATGACCTGTGTGACATGAATATATGTTATTATCATGTTTTATTGAAATAAAGTAACACTGAGTCACTGTGTGCTGAGAGGACGCAGTTAAAACCACGAAATGATCCTTTAAATCTCTCCTACATACTGACAGATGCAGCTGCAGCTCCAACTCTCCTTTACAACACTGCCAGTATTTCCTCAGTCCTGTGTTTCATCAAGCTCACACACACACACACGCACACACACACACACACACACACATACATACACACACACACACACTCTCGCTCTCTCTCGACGCCCTCGAGACGCCAGAATAATCTGCCCATCCGCCTGGATTACTGTAAAGAGATTCACACGCGCCTCCACACACACACACACACACACACACACACACACACACCAGAACATCTGTTGGTGCTGTGCGATGTCAGTTTGTGTCACCGGAGCGAGTGTAAGCTGTGATTAAAGAGCTTTCTCTCCAGGGAAGGAAACTTTTAAAGCTCAGCTCTGGATCGATTCCAGTCGATCTGCGTTAGTGCTGAAATTAGTCGTTAATTAATGAGTTTGTGGACTCATTTAAATATCAAATATATAAGAAAGCCTTTCACTGGTGTGTGTAACTGAAGCCCACAGAGGTCTGGGCGATAACACACACACAGTGATGTTCACAGCTGTGTGTTTTCTGCTGTGGTTTTCTGACATTTATCAGCTGCCCAACCTTCTTTTCTCTATCTGCCTGTGTCTGTCACACACACTGATGCTGTCCAGTTTACACACACACACACACACACACACACATACACACCCTCAGCATGATAACAGTGACTCTTTCTGTTTTCCGTCCTCTGCAGAGTTCAGATTTATTGCAGTAATTCTTTCAGATTTCGATGAATCTCAGCAGCTCCACAGAGAGCAGTGTCTGCCTTTGAGCAGTTGATTGGATGGTGATGGTGATTCAGATGTGGAGTTCAGACCATTCGATCTGAATCATCTCTGAACAACGTTGTTTAGTCAGAAAATACTGACGGTTCCCAGAGCCAAAGGTGAAATCTCCAGGTGCCTTTTATCGCCTGACCAACAGCACAAAACCTCCCAAAAGACTCAAATATTTTCCTCCATGAAGTGAAAACAGCTGAATTACATGAATTTTTCATCGATTGTCAAAATTCAATCCAATTAATTTTCTCGTAGATGAACTAATTGATTAATCAGCAACATTTCAGCTCTAAATGAGCACGTGTCGTACAAAAAGTTCAGTAAAGGCTCTGACTCAACAGGTGACCTTTAAAGTTCATCGCTTCACTCTTATCTCTCTCTCTCTGCACAGTTTGTACATGTTGAAGCTTTTCCTCCCTCCCTCGCTCCCTCTCTCCTTCATCCCTCCTTCCTTCATCCCTCCATCCTTCCCTCTGTCCCTTTTGTTGTGTGTCTCCCGTCTTATCTCCATGGTTACCTGAGGCACCGGGAATGTGGTGCCACCAAGGAATGTGTACAATTATTAAACCAGCCAGAGGCCAGACACACACACACACACACGCATTCCTCAGACGTACATACACACATATATCACATGAGCATGTACATTAAACACATAGATTAGTTCATATTTTGAATTCAGACGTTCTTCTTGACGTTTGCAGAAAGTGGTGAAGTGTGTCGGCCTGATATTAAAGCAGACGTTGCTGTAAGATGATGTTTTTAGGATTAGTATTTTGGATCTGTTTAGTAACTCTGTTGTTGTTTATTGTTCTGTGTTGAAGTGATGAAGTGGATGTTAGACTTCTCTACATTAAAATAGCCGCTGAGATTCACGTGTGCTGTCATGTTTAAAGCCAGACTGAGAACATACTGTAAATAAGACATTTTCAGAAGCCCAGGTCGCTGCTTCGGGCCTCCTCCCTGCTCTCCTCCTGTCATCACACATCATACGTCTCTTCACGGACTTGCCTGTTGAGAGTTCTGTCCTTGTGAGGTGACACGATGAAGTAATGCTCGTGTCTCTCTCTGACTTACTAAGTGCACTTTTAGTACCGCGTCCTCGTGTTTGGACGAGGCGAAGTGGTTTCAGGACGTCTTTGATGGCTCGATGGCTCGAGAAGCTGACTCGTGACTTTAATGACGAGCTTTTAAAGTTTTCTTCTTGATCTTGTTTCCGCTGCTCTCTGTAAATATTTTCAGTTTCATCGTCTCTTCTCTGCAGTTTTTTTATTTTTTTTATTTCTCTTTTACACTAGTTTGACCTGTTGCTGGCTGCCTGTTGCCACGGTAACGGCAGTCTGATTGATGGGATTGACAGGCAATTCAGGGAGGCAGGCCTGGGAGGCCGCCACTAATCCATAAATCCTGTGGAGGTGTGTGTGTGTGTGTGTGTGTGCGTGTGTGTGTGCGTGCGGTGTGTGTGTGTGTGTGTGTGTGTGTGTGTGTGTGTGTGTGTGTGTGTGCGTGTGTGTGTGTGTGGGGAAAAAAAGAGGGTCAGCAAAACTCTTTGTTGAAACTAAGCGTGTGTGTGTGTGTGTGTGTGTGTGTATGCATGTGTTTGACCAGGCAACAGACTGACTCCCACCGAGAGCTGGAGACAGACAGCTGAGAGACACAGAGCAGTGTGTTGGTTTCATTTTGTGTTTCATCAGAACTTCATTCAGACTTCATCACACTGTTTGTGTCAGCGAGAGAGAGAGAGAAGGAAAAACGAGTCAACCTCACAAACTTTGGACACAAAGTGTGGGAACATTTGTCAAAGGTTCTCTGAAGTTTTGGAAAGGTGTCCACCTGACCTCCATCTGTTAGCAACTGTGGCTCAGGGTTGTTCACTTGCCCCCGGAGAGCAGTGCAGAGAGAGTGTCTCAAGAATAAGACAGTAGACTAGACAAGACAAGAGGAGCAAAGCAGGGAAGATAAGGGAGAGGAGAGGGATAGAAATGCGACCGCCTCCGCTGAGAGCCAAACGAGAAAGTATCAAACATCCTGATCTTCCTGTAAGATTTATTTATCCCTTGTGCTGTCACATCAGGCACACTGATGGTAAATGGACACACATTCATACACTGATGGCATTAGTTGCCATGCAAGGTGCCACCTGCTCATGAGTTTTAAGAGCTAACCATACATACCATTCATATTATATTCAGAATCGTACCAAAATGTTTCACACAATGAGGCCAAACATATTGATAGATGTATGTAGATCCTTTCACTATCTGCTGAAGCTAGAAGCTGTTGTTCTTCTGCTTCTCATTGTAAATGATGAAGCCGCCCGCTCTCCCTCATTGTTAAAATGTCATGTTGCTGTGAACGGGTCCTGAAGTTCAGAGCAGATCAGCTGACGCCTGTGCGTGTTCAGTCGTGTGTTTCCAGTTAGAACCTTCGTCTCCGGTTCAGAGGATCTGCTCTGAAGCTCGCTGCTCGCTGAGCAGGTCAAACTTTAACCCTGGAATCAGAGGAATGCTTCTGGATTTTTCTTTCAATATGTTTGGTCCCCCTCCACCCCGAGGGACGAGTAGAGGCCTCGCTTTCTGTTCCCTGTCCTTTAGATCTCTTTCAGACACACACACACACACACACACATATATGCTAATACACACCGTGGCTGAAGCCTTTACTTGTGTTTGAAGTAGAAAACACTTCTTTCGATTTTCGATTGGAGAAAATTGGAAATTGCAGTTTGGAAGTTGCTGTGTTGTAATATTCAAAAGTCTCCAGCTGTTGGAGTAACAAAGTACGGGTGGTTGGACGGATGGAGATGGATGGAGGAACTTGAGTCTCTTTTGTCAACAGATGACATGTGACATGTCCCTCTCCTCCTCCTCCTCCTCCATCCCTCCGTCCTCCTCCCTCATTCATCAGTATGAAACACACACTTCTGACATTCCACAGTGATGGAGTAGTAGTGTGTGTGTGTGTGTGTGTGTGTGTGTGTGCGTGTGCGTGTGTGCGTGTGTTGTCATCACATCTGACAGAGCTGCCTGTCAAAAGGAGGAAGTCTGGAGATCACAGGTCGAACACCATTGATGGATGATCAAAGAGTGTGTGTGTGTGTGTGTGTGTGTGTGTGTGTGTGTGTGTGTGTGTGTGTGTGCTCTGAGACAAAGACCAGCTGAGTGTTGAACTTGTTGTAACATGGACAGAAACATAAGTTGGTTTGTTTTTTTTTACATTCAAAGATTTGAACTCAAATTAGACTTTCAGTCAAACACTGTGTGGAGTAAGACTGACAGTTTTGTCCTTTAGAGAGTGAAATCTGATGTCACTATGTTACTATAGCACTCTACATGTGCACAATATATAAAGACAAATTTTAAGTTGCGCAGGTAAAGACAAAAATGTATGAGCTGAAGCACCAATGAGAGTTTCAGTTATCCTGGAAAGAGGAGTTCATTTGGGTGGCGTGACTCCGACTATGTTTGTCGCAATTCACTGCAAGTTTGAGAGCGAGGTGGATAAAATGGGCCTCGCTTGCATGGCGCGAACAATCACTGACAAATAAAACAATTTGTATTGAAGTAAAATTTGACATCAGGAAAGTGTTCATGCATAAAAACATTCACATATCCGCCCTGTGATTTAGATCGGCTCCAGAATTTAAGAGGTTCTTCCTCGGCCCGTGTTACACCACCTAACCTTCCATGGAGGTCACAGCCTCTTAATATCAGACAAACAGTGACCTGTACAAATGTATTCCTCTCTCTCCACATGCTTTGCTTTCGGTGTTATGGGATCAATGAATATTTTAGCATCACATGCTTTCACTTATCATCATATGCTTCATTATAAATGAGCTCTCGACACACACACACACACACACACACACACAGAGGAGGTGATTGTGATTGGTCCTCATGTTATCATGTTGTTTCAGTGAGTTCTGTTTCGTCCCTCCGTCTCTCTCCGTCCACGTTTGTCATCGCTGTCTGAAGACGCTTTCAGGAAATGAACGAGGGATGACAGGTGAAAGAAAAGAGGCTGCAGACAGGGGGGGGGGGTGGAGGTGATGGAGCAGCATCTGGTGCTCATTAGAGACAGGACTCAGCCCTTTTGATAATAACTCGTAACCTAACGTGTAACACGACATCACAGATCAGACGTGTTGGAGCTGTTGACGGGACGTCTCTGAGGACGTCGACTGCTTTTATTAGAAGCTGACGGATTTTTCCTTTTTCTGCACAAATGTCTGATTAGCTCCTCTCTTTGCCCTTTACACAACTTTTCCATCTCATTTCCTTTAGTTTACTTTTCTATCCTTTACTTCCTTTTGTTTCATATCATTTCCTTTGTTTTCTGTTGACTTTACATCCTTTCATTTCCTTTGTTTTACTTTGTTTTAGGTTTATCCTTCCTTTTCTCTTCTTTTAACTCCTTGACTTTCCTGTTGTTCCTTTCCTTGAAGTTCTTTTCATTTCCTATTCTTACTTTCTCCCTTTTCTTTCTGTCCTTTCCTCTTGTTTCCTTTGATTTAATTTCCTTTCTTTTATCTTCACTTTACCCCCTTTACATTACTTTTTCCCTTTCATTACATTTCCTACGCATCCTTTTCTATCCTTTCATGATTTTCCTTTCCTCCTTATGTCCTTATATTATCTCCTTTCTCTTGCCGTTTCTTTTCTGTCCTCTAAATGCATTAATCTCCATTTCAAGCTCCTCACAGTCAGTAACCAGTTTAATAAAGACAAATAAGCTGATATGAAATAAGTTTTGGCTTATTTTTCTAAATAAAATACAACTTACCAACCATATGAAGACATTTGTTGCTGTTGCATTTATGAATAATTTCTTGCGTCTTGTGTCGTGTTTCCTCTCTCTGTGTCACTGTTCATCATCTATCTGAGCAGAAATGTTCAAAAACAACAAAGTTAACTATGTCTGAACGTGTTTTTAATGTTTGAATCTTCTCTGTGTCTCTGCAGCTCTTCCACGTCGCCTACGTCTTGATCAAGTTTGCAAACTCTCCCCGTCCGGACCTCTGGGTTCTGGAGAGATCCATCGACCATGGGCAGACCTACCAACCCTGGCAGTACTTTGCCTGTAAGTACACACACACACACACACACACACACATATACAATGCATACATACATTTGTGTGACTCCAGATGTTATTGGGACCAAACTGAGTCAGATTCCATCAGCATCACATCATGCAGTCCTAACCTCCCCGAGGGGCTCGGCTTAATTCTGCCTCTGATCTCAGAGTTAAACAGCGGCCCTGAGGCCATGCGGCTGATTGGTTGGTTGGTTGGTTGGTTTGGTGGTTAAAATCAGAGTAGTTGGGGGTGGTGGGGTTCATTACATCATTGAGCTGCCAGCTGATTGGTTATAGCAGCTGTCAGTCCAGGTGAGCTGCAGGGGAATTCCAGGCATGATTCCCGACAGGTCGCAGCTTGATGTGAAAAAAGAAGGAGGCAGAGGGGGTTCAGGTCTGCCTCACCTGTCTGTGTGTGTGTGTGTGTGTGTGTGTGTGTGTGTGTGTGTGTGTGTGTTCCCACATAATGACCTGGCATTAATTAGCATTATTGAAAGCTGCTCCAGGTGTCTGAGATGGCAGAGAAATGAACTGAGTAAACCACAGTGTGGTGAATACATTTCTGCAGATACACTGTACACCAGTATGCTCACAGAGGGACTCACTGTCTGTCTGTTCAGTGCCGTCCAAACCAGATGAAGGACCGCCAGAGTAGATCTTCAGTTTCCTCTATGTGACAGTAAACAGGAAAAGAAAGTAAAGCAAAACTCCAGTCACGACTTTGACCTGTTTCAGATGAGTTTAGGTAGTGAAACGTAACGTCATGGCTGCGACGCGTTCTTCCCTGTACCATCTATCCGCAGAGAATATGCAGCACAGAGTGGATCGAGCTGACCGGAAGTCAGACACAGAAACAAGCACAGGAAATCTGGTGAATTTTCAAAATAAAACACAGACAAAAGGGAAACTATTTAACAAGGTAGAAAACGACCCACGTTAACAACGTCTGGTGGGCAAAAGTTTCCTCTTGTGAAATGCTCCTGGTGGAATATGAAGCTGCATGGAGAACGGACCAGAACAGTGTTTGTAAAAATCCAGCTGTCCCTGAGCAGAGTGCTTCAAACTGTTTAAGATGATCTGAATGAAGCCGAACATTTTGGTTTAGAAGCTTCGTTATCAGGATGAGCCGTGGACTGATATGAACTTGGTCAGAACAGGGCCGAGTGTGCCAACTGGATCACCTCCACCACCGGCTGAATTCTTCTAACTTTAACTCCAATAAGAATATTGTAGAAACATAGACGGTGTCAAAGTACAGTCAGAGGGAGAGTGTGTGTGTGTGTTTGCGGGTGTGTGTGTGTGTCGTAAATAGTCTCGTAGAGTAAATTAGCGCTGGCCACAAAGCTGTAAATCTCAAATCTATTTGACAGTTTTAGTTTGAACTGCTGCAGCTGTTAACCGTACACACACACACACACACACACCCTCTCTTCAATCAGGTTTGATTTGACAAGTTGACATTTATAAAATCCCCCCTCCCTCTTCGTCTTCGTCTTGTTTTCACGATCTTTCTCTCTTCTTCTGCGCCGAGGACAAATCTGAAACTATTCCGAGCATCGCGTCTTCAAACTGTCAAACACACTTTTACAGTTTGATTATTAAACTAAAAGGCAGACGAGGGTTTCTCTAACAGCCAGTGTTTATGTGACGAGATGAAGTGAAATGATGAAACTGCTCTCAGTCTTGAGATGTGCTTCATAATTTGAGATTCACATTTTTACAACGTAAATGTCTCAAACATAGAGTTGAATCAGTCGTCTCCAGTTTGGGATTGAGATCTGCTGTGAACAGACTACATGATATCAGCTGGATTATAGCCTGATCTGACAGATGTAGGTGTCAGGTCTGTTTGAAAGCGATCCATGCACACCTGTAAACACGGTGGAACGAGAGAGGATTGAGAATATATTGGTGCTGCGAGAGACGACTAGTATCACAAACACACATACGACACTGTTTGTTTA
The DNA here is from genome assembly GCA_946959425.1 of Argyrosomus regius. Lineage (NCBI taxonomy): Eukaryota > Metazoa > Chordata > Actinopteri > Sciaenidae > Argyrosomus > Argyrosomus regius. Next base: position 2,285,386 of record OX336891.1, on the reverse strand, counting down.
CATTCTTTTTCCTAGAAGTCAGTCCCAGCACCGCTGACATCACGCACGTCATAAAAGACGGCAAGCTATGATTGGTCGAGGAGTAACGTGAAGTCTGTCATGTCTCTCAGCCACGAGAGATTTCCAACTCGTCTAATCTGACACAGTGACCACCTTAACAGACAAAACATCGTCGGCTGCAGATGATCCAGCTGAAAATGCAGCTGAGGTGTATTTACGGACTGTTTGGTCCACTAAACAGAGACGCTCCACTAATTATCACACCGAGACCCGTCATTAAAGATGGTTTCACCCTCGTTAAAGTTAAACACGTTAAATGATGTCCACGTGTTTGAAAATATGTTCTCTCTGTGTGTTTTCAGCCTCGAAGAGAGACTGCATCGAGCGTTTTGGACAGAGGACCATCGAGAGGATCAACACTGACAACGACGTCATCTGCACCACCGAATACTCACGGATCGTCCCGCTGGAGAACGGAGAGGTGAGCGTCAGTGCATGAAATACTTAATGCTTGTCTTTGTCCACAGCTGTGAGCTGAAACAATCAGTCTTAATCAGCTCTATTCGCTCCTCTGACGTTTGCAGGATTTTCTCAGGCGGTCATGTTTATGTTTCCACACCTGTTTGTTCGCTGATAACGTGTCCGTCCTCCTCCTCAGATCGTGGTGTCTCTGGTGAACGGTCGGCCCGGAGCATTGAACTTCTCCTACTCACCGGTACTGAGGGAGTTCACCAAGGCCACCAACATCAGGCTCCGCTTCCTGAGAACCAACACACTGCTGGGACACCTGATGGGCAAGGCGCTCCGTGACCCCACGGTCACCCGCAGGGTAAGAAGACAACAAACTGATTAACATGTCAGGAATCAATCAGCACTCGTTCATATTCTTCTAAAATGGCTTGAACCTTTCCAGTAAAGATAACTTCTGTTGACAGTTTGGAGCACCAAACGTACAGCAAAACATGTTTACATCCGTACAGGTCTATTTTTTTATTTGGATGCGGATATTTTGGGGTATTGGAGAGTAAAACAATATCAATATATCAGCTGATATTCTTTCATATAACAGAGCCAGGCTAGCTGTTTCCCCCTGTTTCCAGTCTTTATGCTAAGCTAAGCGTCTCCTGGCTCCAACTCCATGTTAACTATACACACAGGTACAGTACTCAAGTACTCATACTGTGTATTGTTGTCATTTTGCAGTATTACTACAGTATCAAAGACATCAGTATCGGAGGACGCTGTGTGTGTAACGGACACGCTGAGGCCTGCAACGCCGAGGACCCCAACGACCCCTACAAGTAAGACACACACACACACACACACACACACACACACATTCAAACCAACATTGTCTTGACTGGAGGAGGGTGTGTGTGTGTGTGTGTGTGTGTGTGTACAAAGATGAATTATAAAAATGATTCATGTTATGTTTGGTGACTCTGACACGTCTACACACACACACAACAAACACAAGCACACACTCACACACACACACACACACACACACACACATTTAAAGTCACTCAACGCTGCAAACACACACATTAAAACATTCACACCCGCGAGCGATGGCTCCAATCTGAGGCACAAGGGCTTCGTTGATTCTGTGCTGTGGTTTCATCCTGAGCCAGCGATGTCTGTCTTCATCAGGACGACGTACCTTCATACCTGTAATGCAAATGAGATACAAGATATGTTACAACGCATGAGGCTGCAGAGAAAACACACGAGGAGAGGAGAGAGTGAAACGTGACATCTCAATTAGGTAAATGTCAGAATTTATGGAATGAAAAAAACAACAAATCTGCAGCAGCTTCTAATTTAATAAATGTCTTCTGCTGCCGGTGATTTGATCAAGACAGATTCAGGTCGTTGGTGTCAAATCACAAGCAGTTCAGAGTCAGAACACACGAAGGGTCGAGTACCAACCTGACATCTGGAAATTAATTAAAGTATCTCGTTTTCTGTCAGTTCCTCAGCAGAATTAAAACCACTATCAGTTTTCAGTTCACGTTTTTTTGATGTAAATTCTTTCACATTCATTGACTTTCTTGTTTCTGCCTTTGAGTCAAACTGATTCATTCAGGAAATAATCAGAAGAAGGAGAAACATGAGAAGTGTTGGATTTAGTGGAATCTATCGGTGTAGGTGCTGAATAAAGAACAAACTGCACTGGCCACAAACACACAGAAAAGGCAGTCCCCCAGTAATGAGGTGATGTGAGACTGAGACCAACATCACATGAAGTGAATTCAAGATTTACACGATCAAGACGGCTGTGTCGTCATTGAGTCTGCGTTCATTTCTGTATTAGAACAAATCCAAATGCAGATGGTTGCACAGCATCGCCAATGTGTTTTGCGCTGATGCCAAAGATGTTGAGGCAGCGGGGAGCTGCCAGACGGGTCAAAACACTGCCGTGCTCCTTGTATGTAATCCAGCTCAAAGCAGACGTGCTGTTGCCATGGTGATTCTGAACCTGTTAACCAGAACTGTGTTTGTGTTGTCGTATCATAAAATTTAAAGAACGTCTATAAGTCAGATTCCCATTTAAACACAGAGGAAGCGAAGAGGTGCAAGGACAGGCCGAGGATGAGGAGTAAATAAGTGACAAAGAGGGATGATGGGAAGTGTTGTCTTTCAGTGTGTTCGTGTAGTTTTATGAGACTGAAACAGCTGGAGAGGAGAGGAAGTGTCATGATTACAATGTCTATGCAAATAAAGTTTTTATTTAGTTCTTATTGTTGAAGAAGAAACAAGACGGAGCTTGTTTGAGTACATGTAGATGTACTGTAGAGTGTGTGTGTGTGTGTGTGTGTGTGCGTGTGTGCGTGCGTGTGTAGGTGTGTGTGTGTGTACATGCACATAAAACAAGACATACAGTGTGTGTATGAATGACTCACGGTGGATCTGACATAATGATGGCTTATTGTAAAATCCTCCACAGTCTGCAGGTCACTACACACACACATACACACACTGACAAACTGCACACACACCTCGTGCGATCCACATATACATCACAAAGCTACACACGTATTATTAAATTAATCACACATTGCCCACTTCCACTGCTCATGAGACACCTACACTTACCTGGAAATTCACACACACATACACTTTTATTATATATCACCTACACACACACACACACACACACATGCATGCATTAACACACACACTTGTGCGGGCTTGTTGAAGGTATCTGGAGACAGGAGCTTGTAAAGCCGGTGATGAAGCTCTTTCCGTGCGGTTACGCATGAGTGATTTTGGGAATCTGGGAGGAAAGGAGGGATTTTAGAGGGAGGAGAGGGAGGCCGTGGAGGGATTGTCAGATAGTTTGATGTACAGTGGAGGTGAATATATTGATGCTGTGACCTCGACATTCTGCAGCAGGCTGATCTATTTTGTTTAGTTTGAAATCAGTGGTTGTTAATCTGGCGCAGTGGAAACGAGAGGCAGTGAAATAACTTTTGTTATTATGACGTCTGGTTTTTATTTTATATTAGAAACTCTCAATATTCAAGTTAAAATCCTTTCCTGTCAAGTAAATTACATTAACCCCTACATTACACTGGGCATGGCTCTGCTGCGGCCGTTCTAGACAATGATCGTGATTCCACCAGAAAAACATCCCAGAAGCGTGAATATGTGGCTGTTCTGTTGTCGACAGACGCTGCGTCAAGCAGCGAAGAGTGGATCAACTTTCAAAATAAAACATCCTGTGCAGACTCCTGATTGTAAAGACCGAGTAAAGGGAAATTAAGAAGTGTGGAACTGGGATGCAGCGATAGATCACGTAGGTGTCTCTGTGTTTTCAGAGGTCACAAGGCAAAAGATTGATCAGGAAAAGACATAATAGTTAATTTTACAGACTAAATGTCCCCTAAAAAAATAAAAAAAAATATGTGTGGATCAATAAAAGGAAATATGAATGAAGGAATAACAAAAAAAAGGCATAAAGGATCAGTGATGGAGGGTATTCACTCTTTTTTCAGCCACTTCTAAAACCCCTTGTCCAATTTTCACGAGTGTATGAAGTAAGAATAAGACTCATTATATCGTGTCTCACTCATCTGTGTGTCAGTACTTACTGAAGCAGCAGAAGTGACATGAAAGTGTGAAAAGTGTCACATAAAACTCAAATCTGCATTTCCTGACATATTGTGATTTTGATTTGGAGACTCGACATTCTGCACAGCAGCTAGTGGAGGAACATAAATGGATCCTGTGCTTGTTTCTTGGTCGTAGTGAGTCCCTAAGACGAGACAAAGACTCACTGCAGGCAGAGACTGCAGTAATTCTCCAAGAGTCATATCTGTGTCTCATGGACACTGACCAGATCAGAGTTCAGCCTCACACACTCTGTCAGGTGTGTGTTGAAATGCAGTGTAACCTCCTGTCCTGTGTGTGTCTGTGTGTGTTTGATGGGTGTTTGTAATATCTCGGGGGCCCCAACAGTTACCGTAAAAAGACGTGTGCATACTTTCACAGACACATCTTCACACGCATGTGCAGGATGTGTTTTTTAGCTGAGGCAGATGTTTGTGTTTGCTCGTCTTTCTTTACGTGCTCTTTATCTGTTTAAACTCAGCTTATTTTAATGCCACCAAACTGGTACAGACAGGTTAGAACAAATTGTAAGAAGAGAGAGGAATTTGTTGCCGAACTCGTCAGACTCGCGTCTAAAATATCTTCCAAAACACAATTATGTGTAATTCAACCGAGTGTAAAATACACAGAGGTGTTTTAATGGCTCCAGCTTTATAGTTCAGATTTCACGTGTGTGCTTTAATCTCTTTCAAACACCCTCAGTGTGAGCCGGGGTGTATATTTACACCACACAAAGTGTTTATGCTGCCAGGATAATGTATGGCAGTTTAGCAGAGTGTCTGCAGGCTGAGGACTCAACCTAAATATACACAGCACCTCCTGAACGAGGATCACGTCTGTCGTCATGTCTTCACTCCCTTTATATTTTATTAGAGGGATTTAAGGAGATTACGGTGATAAAATACATTGATACTCATCTGTAAGTAAAATAAGGTTCCATTATCGTCCTCTGAAGCTGTATTAGCTCTATGTGCTCATACAGTATGTTCTCCTTGCAGTAAATGTGTGTTTATATTGTAGATGTCATGTTCATGTTATAGAGGTCTAAATAGAGGTTTGAAATGACGCTTAGCAGGACCAAAAGAACAAACAGTTAGTCTGAATTTACTGTACGTGCTGAAGTGTCGAGCCTCATGGTGGAATTTGATTTATTTTGTAATCTCTGACGCAGCTTTGCAAAGGTTTGGTTACAACAGCCGCAGCCTAGAATGAAAATATGAGTCAAAAAAGATGTAAGTACAACCACGATTCCACGACAGATACAGTATCAACGACATCCAGAAACATTGCGTAGCTCAGGTCCTTCCCGGTCCAACGTGTCCACATTTCTAACTGTTTTTGTGGAAATCATGGACGTTGTTTGAATTCACACAGCGTCCCAACTTTTTTGGAATCAGGGTTGAATATAATGTTATTCATGTGGACGTAGTGATGGATGGAGAATGGAGAAAGTCTACAGGGCAGTTAGAGAAATTAGATCGCAGTTTAGATCGTGATTGCAATTAAATAGATTGTGATGTTTTTTTTCCTCTATTTGGACTCAAACATCCAGATACAAGTGGATAAACAGCAAGAATTAATATAATAATAATAATAATAATAATAATAATAATAATAGTAATAAAGTCAGCTCATGATGGTGTTCATGGTTCATTGTTCCCTAAATAGTTTGACTGGAAACTTACTGTAGATAATGTCATAAATGTTCCCACTTAAGTAAATGTATTTTGGCACATTTCCTTCCTGATTAAACATGTTCCAAACATCATGTTGGATCATATCGTTGCCAGCTGGCTGCTTAGTCATAGTTTTTTCTGTTCTGCACCATTTGGTTTCACTTTGCTGCATCACCTCCAGTTCAGGATCAGAGCTCAGAGAGGTGAGGCCACATCTGGGTTAATCATCAGCACAGCTTGTGTGCGTGTGTGTGTGTGTGTGTGTTGTGGTGTATGTGGGGTTTGAAAAGAAAACACACTTCTCCTTTGGGTATCAGCAAAAGTGTTGGGATTTTAACAAAGCATGAAGAGGAAGGAAGAGAAGTTTTCGTAATTCCTTCGTGGGTCTCGAACATAATTCTATTAAAGCGTTCAGAGAGTGGAGAGGAGGCTCGCTTTAGAGAGATTTAAGGTGACAGTACAGTAATTAACATACTAAGAACAAGACTTAAAATCATGTTCAGAACTGCTCGCTTCCATACTAATAAATCTACAGATTGGTGTTTACACTATGAACTATAGATATTGAGGATTCTCCCTCTGGAAATCAGTCGGTTTATGTGGTAACCTCGAAGCAGACTAAGACTAGATGTCTGTTTAAACTCATTAAATATGTGGCCTCTGGTGTCTGTTTTAATATCACAGTTTCGTCTGATGTTAGTGGAGCCGGTCTTTTTTTAGGTGACGCATGTTGCTTCCACTATAATAAAATAATTACTGCTTTGATAGTTGTTGTGCTAAAAATGGACATGAGCTGATCTACAGTTGTAACTTGGTAACGATTTGACTGAGCTCATTTTTCTAGATCTGATAAGTGCTCTATCTGGGGCAACACCATGCATGACAGAGGTCCAGTTCACCAATGAACCTTCTTCATACAGCACGAGCAGTAGTTATAATACCTCCTGTGTTTGGACCGACACCATTTTTTTTCTGGGTTTCTTTCGTATTTCAAGGCCACCTCCCAACGCTCTCCTGTTTTGTTGCAATTCATTGCATAATCATCATACATGGATCAAGTTTCCTCAACATCACCAGAGTTGCCAGTTGTCTACAGTATGAAACACTATCTGCACAGACTACAAACAATGCATCTGCCACTGCAACCTGGCAACCCACAACCCGATTCAAGGGCCATGTGCACATGCCACATGCAGGCGATGGCCGGCTATCTTACATTAGCTTTTGTCAAAATGTCAACGCAGGACAGATAACACCTACTTAACCACAATAAGTACTTAGTACCCAAAAAAAACCCCTAAATGATGCTGTTGTTTGCTGGCAAGACAATAATTCGCAAATTCCTCCCAATGCTTTGAAAGAATAGAAGGCCAGAGAAGAATAGAGCAAACATCAGGAGAGCAGGTCATCACAATCAGCCACATTACAGACACTGAAAGTCAACACCGTGAAGGTTGCATCGACCTGCAGCTTCATGAGGAAACAAATGAAAGAGAGAATAAAGACTCAGATGGATTTCACCTTCAGATACAGCTGTTTGTCTTGAGCTTCAGGAGATAGACAGTGTTTCATCTGTGAGTCATCTGGGTATTTCACACATAAAAGAATGATTAACCTTAATGGAAGAAGCAATCACTGAGACACGAACCCCCCTTCAAACTGTTTAAAGTAGTCTTTAAATATCATCTCTGCTTTGTAACTGGCATTTAAGCAATTATAGTTGTGAAACTTCCGAGATGTAAACATGTGATTCAGGGGGAATTCTGGTATTTTAAACAGTCAGATTGAAGGAGCTGGTATGTGAATTGTTATCCTGCTACAGTGTGGTTTATATTTTTTATCAAAAGGTTCCAAATGTTCTCCAAACATTCACACACGTCCCTCAAGTCTTGCCGTTACTGTGTATGCGCACTCGTTTGAGGCAGGCAGGTGTTTGATCGATGGGAACGCGGGGCGAGGAATTCAAATAAATCCCTCCTGACCTCATCAAGCGTTTGGAGATACTCTTGTCTGGTTTGTGTCAGAGCGGAGGAATGCCGATCTGAAACGTTACATCAATGCTGGACTTTGTTTGAACGCCGTTCCATCCAGCAGGTGTGTTATAGAGGACAGCAGCTCTGCTGAGTGGAGGCCTGTGTTAAAAGGCAGCAGGTGACGGAGTGCTTCGACCTGTAGCTGCTCCGCTGATATTATCACGACTGAGACAAACTCAACAGTTTGCAGTTTAAAGGCCACGAAACACAGACGGCATTATGATGGAGAGAGTCCAACTTTTTTTGGAACATCACGGTGACAGTACCTCAAACAGAGCCCACACTGTACAGATTTGACACTAGCTGAACCCAGATGATGATGATGGCGGTTATGACATTTAATTATTAATCTGAACAATCAACAAAGTGACTCTCAGACATCTGGATGCATTACTGGGCATGTTAGAAATTGTGTTTGACTGTCCATGATCTCATTTCCCGCATGGCTGATATGAAAACAGAATGAGGAGCCATGGAGAGTCTGGGAAACACACAACCTAGAGGATCATAGCGCTGTTCACTTACTGTTCCCTTACTTTCTATGCTTTTAATGCCTGCATGGACTGTGAGGACATTTATTTATTTAAAAGATCTCTTATAAATATATATATATATATGTTATAAACTTTATTTGAAGCAGTGTGCATAAGACTGAAACACCTGTCCTGAACATGTAGGAGTCTTTATGAATGTTTATAACTTGCTGTCATTCAGTCAGTTTTAATGCCGTTAACTTGATGTTTTTTATGATAATTTGACATTAATTAACCTCATAAACATGACAGAGCAGGCCTGCTTCATGTGTTATCACAACATTATACAGATGTTATATGTGCTTGACCTTAAAGTGATAATTTTGGAGTTGTCATAAAGATGTCATTAAGTTTTCTTAGCTTTATTGCTATGCCAGCTGTTAACGGCTGCCAAGTGTCGCTGCCTGAGTCTCAGGAGCTGAACCTGGCGAGTGAACCACCTCGGTACAGTCACAAACATTCATAAAGACTCCTTTATGTTGATGGCAGGTGTCACGTCAGTCTTATGTACACCGCTGTAAATGAAGGTGCTGGGGTGGACATGTTTACATTCACCGGGGACACCCGTGTCGTGCCGTACCTCGTTCTCTGTTTGAATATGGCTGTCCGCTGACTGATCTCCCAGTTGATGCTGTCATGTGACCAGTTTGTTTCTGATGTTCAGTCTCTTCTTCTGGATCTCTGTTGTTTCCTGTGGTTATAATTCTTCAGATATCAATAATATAAAAACAGAATGCTAAACTTTGCCAAGAATCACATCATATGTGTGTATGTGAGTGCCTGTAGAGGTAAACTGTGTCAGTTCAGCTTTAGTCCCTTTGAGTAACGAGCAGGTTTACTCCGCTTCAGTCCGGAAGCTGCCGGTCTACAGCTAACGATGGAAACCAGGCAGAAATGAATTTCAGTGGAAACCCTCCATTGAAAGTCATTTCCTAAAACGCTTGAACAGAGCTGCTCGCCAGGGAGGAAAGGAAAGAAGTATGCAGAGAGAGAGAGAGAGGGAGAGAGAGAGAGAGCATGAGTGAGTGTGTGGATGAAATTGTGGGATTGAATGAATGGATGGATCTGATAGTGAAAGGTGAAAGCTGGAAACACAATCAGCCTGTTGAAACACAATACACAGACACGTTATCAGCACAGAGCAGAGCGCTGTAACACACCACCCACAGCAGAACGGCTTCCAAAAACATCTTCACACATTTTAAATAGAAACGTGTTCTGCAACTCTCGATACTTTAATACATCTAAATCTCTTCATTTCATCTCAGTAGTAGTTTAGATGGGACAAACTTCTCATCGTCAGTCAGTTTAACCTCTTAATAATCAGCACAGATAAATTCAGGATCATAGCAGAAGAGTAGAGGTTAGCGTTGTTGTTACAGGACGTCATCCGTGCGTTCTCCTTTTTCACTTAACATGAGAAATGTATTTGAGGTTTTAGGAAAGCAAAAGTGAGTCATCAGCATACATGGAGAACATTTGGAGGGGGAAAGTAAAATATGAGAACTAGTTTCCTTCTTTCTGATCACTCCTCTCACTCCCGTGACTCCACTCTTCTGTGTTTGTCTCTCTTTGACCGGTTGAGAGGACTCAGAGGGACGAGAGAAAAGCGTAAAGAGTGTTTTTTCTCTCTCCCTGCTGTGTTTTGGCCACACTCGGCAGGCCGCAGGTTTACAGACTAATCGGATTAAACGGCGGGGTGAAGCAGTCAGCCGCCGTCGATGAAGGAGAAAGATTAACTCTTTCATTGTTTGGGGGGAGTCTGTTTCCACTTTTCTCTTTTCTTTTGACTCTGTCACACTCCTTTCTCCTCCTGTCTTTTCTTTTTGAAGCGACAGTCGCAGGATAAGAGCAGGAGGAATGTGAACTTTAGAGGAAAGTTCAAATGATGTTTTACCCAAAGCACAATGGGCTGAGATATGTACATACCACGGCATGTGACATAAAACTTTATTTACACTGTTGTTGTTGTTTACAGGTTACAGTGCGACTGTCAGCACAACACCTGCGGCGTGTCCTGTGACCAGTGTTGCCCCGGATACAACCAGCTACCATGGAAACCCGCCACGACCTACAGCGCCAACGAATGTGAACGTGAGTACGGCCTGATACTCGGACATGTAACTTGTGCTCGGTCTCTCTCACAGTTAAACCGGTGATCCCTGCAGAGGAATGTGTTTTTCTTTCATGTGTTGGTTCAACAGAACTAGTTGGCCTTAATTTAATGAGGCCGAACAGACACACAGACTGCACGGCTGCTGTTGGATTTCTTTGTAACTTTCACACGTGCACATCTGAACAGCTCGAAAACACTGAAAGTTTTAAAGCCTTCTGGCTGCAAAAATTCAGGAATATTCTCATCTTATTTTGAATATCTCATTTCCCTCCCCATTAAGAGGTGATGTTCCTTTTTATATATTTATACAACAGGTTATATGTATAGGTCAGGTTTTTAAATTTCAGATTTTTCATCTTTCACATGTGCTGTAGTCATTTATAAGTTGCTGATGGTGCCCTGAAACAAACTCTCCGACTGTGTCCTGTGTCTTTGTGTTATCAAACTCTGGTTATATTTACACGTGTGTGTTATCGAAGCCGCAGTTATATTTAACAATGAACGACACGGGCGTCACAATGACAAACAGGCCAGCAAAGGGCAACATGATATGAGGAAAACTACAGAGAGAGAGAGCAGCAGCAAAGCCTCATGGGAGCTGTAGTTGCTGAGTGCTTTTATTTTAGATAATATGAAGACGAGCTCAGATTTAACCAGCCATTACAGAAGTTAACGTACCTTAGAAGACTTTGTCTTTATTATTGTTATTATTATTGTTACTTTATTATTGGTCTGATCATCTGACCGACTCACAGCACTGCAGAGTCCTTAAAGTTTTTTTTTTTTTGTTGGTTTCAAGAAACTAAAAAAAAAAAATGTGCCTCAGGTCTGAGAAAAACACTCAGTGCTATCAGGAGCTGAAGGATAAAGGAGCGCTGGTTTATTCAGCCGGCACCTCTCAGGCGCTGAGGGTCTGATAAGAACAAAAAAGCTCTATCAGGGTTGGACCGACCCCGTATGAACAGTGAAGGTTGGTCTGTGCTTTCTGCATGTGTGCATCTCTTTCTTTATCTCAGATTAAGTTAAAAGGAATACGTAATCCTCTCACTGTGTGTTAACATGAACAACGACGAGGTCAAGTCTGGGCCGTTCCTCTTCAGTCATATCAGTTACACATGCGCAAATATTAGTTTTTTAATAGTCGTCTCTGTTGGTTTCCTGGCAACCTCATGGTGATGTCCAGGAATGTGGTAGTAGCCTAGAGTGTTGCTGGTTCTTCATACAACCAAATAAACGTCTGAATATGTGAACATCTGCCTTCAGAGCTGTTTACGGGCTACATGGCGGCTGTACGCTTGTTGTCGGTTGTAAAAAGCAAGACTGAAGTCAGAAGATTACGAGAGAAACCAGATGTCCATACGAAGTGCAGATATTATATTTATCTCTAAATAATAACTCATTATGGTACCACACATAATAATCTATTATATTTCAACATTTCATATCATCAGGTCAGAAAAAGGCTGCTTATTTATTTCCAACAGTAAACTGGATATCAGACCTTTAAACCATTAAACAACTGATGATCTTACACCAGCTTGTCACATAAAGTGGAAAAAAACGTTAAAAAACATGCAGAGAATTATAAAAGCTCATCTTTTTGCTCACGGGATAACTTTTATATTCATGTTTTATATACATTTACCTCATTATTTGAAAGTTTGACCATGTTTAATATGAACATCCAACATTTTAACATCATATATGTGAAAGAAAAGAATGGAAAGATTTACATGGATAACTTCATTAGTGGAAACTTGCAGTGACATGTAACATATACAAGCCTGTATGTTAATATCAAACACTTCAGCTCGTGTCGTGTTGTTTTCTCTCGTCTCTCCTAAATATAGTTCTCAAACTACAAAAGTGCGACCGCTCTAAAGAGATCGCAGCGGTCTTTGATCACGACTGTAATCAGACATGAAATAACTCTTTTATGATTCATGAAATATCCCCGACCTTCCTGTTTCTACTTCAAACTGAAGTATCTGATAACTGACTTTCATCAGACGATGATTAAGCTTGTGTGGTTTTGTTAATTACGGCTTCTCTCATTTCTTTTTTTAATGTTTGCTAACATGTTAAATATGATCCCTGAAGTATATTTGAAGTGACTTCATAGAGCAGGCTGAGGTTAATGTTTCACACGTCATATAAACTCAGTGTTAGTTCATTATACTTATTGCTAACCGACCTTTCTCTCTGCTCTCTCCTGTTTCCTCTCGTCCTCGTCAGTGTTTACCTTCCAGGTGACTTACAGTGTTTCTGAATGCTTCATGTGTGTTTGTGACCATCTGTGCATCTGTTGGTTTTTTTGTTGATTCACCTGCTTGGACACCATTTAGTCACTGAGTCAAGTAGAATTCACTATAATTTCCATATTTTGTATAATAATTAAATTGCAAAGAATAACTCAAAGTCCACTCATGAAGGTTTTTCCAGACCTTTCCACCTCCATCTTACTGTCTTCATCAGCAGACAGTTTGCTCAGTTGTCGTCCCAGCTTTCCACCTGAACCCTACATGAGTTTGATTGTTTATTAGTATTATGTATCGTTACAATAACAGTGAAGCTTAATTTTATGTTTCATTGTGCTTCAGAGTGTAACTGTCACCGCCACTCGTTTGACTGTTACTACGACCCGGAGGTCGATCAGCGGAGAGGAAGTCTGGACACGCACGGACACTACAGAGGAGGAGGAGTCTGCCTCAACTGTCAGGTAGCCAACGCTCTGTCTCATTCATCATGTGTCCTGACTGAAGGTTATTAAAGTGAGAGGAATACTAATTTAATGGAAACTCTTTCAGCATCACACCACTGGAGTCAACTGTGAGCGCTGCATCCCGACATACTACAGGTCACCTGACCACCCCATCGAGTCCCCGCTGGCCTGCTCACGTGAGTGTCTGTCAAATCACATGATCAAATGGGCACGTGTGTAATCCTCATGTATGTCATATACTGTTATACCTCTGCCTCTCTGCAGGCTGCAACTGTCAGTCAGAGTTTACAGACGGGACCTGCGAGGATCTGACCGGCCGCTGTTTCTGCAAACCAAACTACACCGGAGAGAACTGCGACTCCTGCGCCAGTGGCTTCATCAACTTCCCCGACTGCTACCGTGAGTTCCGGCGGCAGGAAACTGAAAACAAAGCATTCAAATCCACGTCCTAAGTAGAAATTACTTTAATTTAGATCTTCTGTAACACAGAGGAAGTGTTTTGTTTTCCCACTGAAATCCACAGATATCTTTCCAGTCTTTGTCTTTCATCCTTCTTCTATCTGTCCTAAACTTTCAGACACAGTCTGGAGATGACTCCTCTTTAATGCCTGAGTTATATATATATATTTTAAATGGTTTTTGATCTCCCTCTCTCTCTCTCTCTCTCTCTCTCTCTCTCTCTCTCCATCCATCAGCCATCCCCACCTATCCCACCAACAACAACAACGGAGAAGCTAAACCAGCCGGAGAGATCATCAGTAAGACTTTAAACTCTTTCTTTTCTGCTCCACTGTCTTTTATTTTCTATTTTCAGTTCAGAAACATGCAAAGAGGTCAGCCCCATCATTTATAAATGCTGCATAATATACAGTATGTTGACACTAAAATCTGATTAAATGGAAGATTTAGACTTATAGACTGTCTGCAGGTTCCCACGTTGATGTTTTTGCTGAGTTAGAGGTTTCACGAGGAGTTTTGGGAAAATCAGTGTTCAGTGGGAGATGATAAGCCAGAGACCAAAACACTGTTCAGTCCAGCCTCGTAGAAACACGTCAGTGTTCTGCTGTGGTTCTGCTCATATCAGCCTGTTTGTAAGAAGAACTCTGACCACTTGTGTTCGTATCACAAGTTAAATAACTTTGTTTGTTTGTGCGTCCTCTCTCTCTCTGCAGACTGTGAGTGCAGCGCAGCCGGTACCGTGGATAACTCGTGCAGGCCGGATCCACGAACTCGGACCTGCGTCTGTAAACCGGGTTTCACTGGAGACCACTGTGACACCTGCGCTCCGGGTTTCCACGGACTCAACTGTCAGGGTGAGAGAGACGTTGAGTTTCTTCAGTGTTACAGTTTTACAAAATACAAACACACAAACAGAAGCAGGAATTCCAGACGAAGCTGAATTTAACTGTTTGTTTGTTTATCCTGATAGTTTACCACCCAGGAGCAGCCACACACACACACACACACACACACACACACACACACACACTCCTGAACAAACAGCATTCCACTCGGCCGTGTTAATCACTGTAAACAGTTTAACACCTTCCCTTCAGTCGGTGAAGCTGCTGAACACACAGTCTGTGTCTCTGAATGTGTCCCTGCAGCCTGTCAGTGTTCCGGTCCCGGCTGTCTGGACGGGTCATGCGACTTGGTGACCGGTCACGCCGTGTGTCGGAGCGGTTTCCAAGGTTACGACTGCGACCAGTGCGCCCCGGGCTACTTCAACTACCCGCTCTGCCAACGTGAGTCATCTAGGTTCTTCTCTTCTTCTTCTACACCACAGTCTGTTGTAAAACATGTTTTAATCTCTTTAATCTTTTTAATCTCTTTCTGGGTTAAAAGCTCTGTTTCGTCTTCATAGAGGTGAAAATTACCTGTCGTCGTCTCGTCTGTTTGTGTTTCACACTCACTGACTCAAGACTCAATGATTATCTCAGTGTACAGATTTGAATGAGCAGCATCACGACAGATTATTTACAACGCTTGCATTCAGTCTGTGAGCGTCCCGGGCCGCTGAACCGATGCTGTTAAAGCTAGAAAATCTGTTTCTCCACTTGCAGTGTGTGTGTGTGTGTGTGTGCGTGTGTGTGTGTGTGTGTGTGTGTGTGTGTGTGTGTGTGTGTGTGTTACCAACCTCCCTTTCAAAATAAAACACAAACTCAACAAATAGACAAATAAAAGTGACTAAAATTTCTGTGTAGAGATGAATCAGTTGTAAATGAGCAGATACATGACACCTCAGTTAGAAACGGGTAATTACTGGCTGATTGATTATACTGTGTCTGTCTGTCTGCCTGTCTGTCTGTCTCCATCCATCTGTCTGTCTCTCTCCGTCTGTCTGTCTCTCTCCAGTCTGTGGTTGCAGTCCAGTCGGCTCTCTGCCTGAAGGCTGCGATGCGTCTGGTCGTTGTCTTTGCAAACCAGAGTTTCAGGGTCCTCGATGTGAACAGTGCAGATCTGGATTCCACTCCTACCCTAACTGTCAAGGTACACACACACACACACACACACACACATAAAATGCATCTGTTCATGCTGTAATGAAGAGAGAGAGATCATGTTCCTGGACTCACATGGAAACACTTTACACTCCTTCTTATGAAGTGTTAAACTGCCTCGTTAAAGTTTTATGACGCTTTATTGAGTCGAATAAATGCAGCTGCAGAAATATTAAAACTACAATATAAACAGTTAATATAAAAGGATATTAGACTCTGAAATATGAGGCAGGTGGTTCGAGGGTTGCTAGTTTGAATCCCTGGACTGGGTTTTCTGTCTTTTGGTTGTTCGATTTTCAAAATAAAAACACAAATTCTACAGATTTAGCACTTATTATCTAATATGCAACACACACACATATATCAACTTTATTTTGACTTTATGTCATTTGTTTTGTCTCACTTCCTGTTTCCTCAGTGTGCACCTGCGATCCTCGCACCTCATTGGGCACCAGCTGCACGTCGTCAGGTCACTGCCACTGCCAGCCCAATTACAGTGGAGCGTCATGTGACCAGTGCGCTCCCGGTTACTATGGTTTCCCAAGCTGCACGCGTAAGTCACTGAACTTTAATTACGTCTTTACCCTTTGGTCTACACGTGGACAAAATAATAGAAACACTTAAACTCTGTATCTTAATTGATTATCAGTCTTTTTTTTAACTAATTAATCGATAGATGAGACGGATTAATAACTGTAGTCTATAATATGTTTCTTGTAGCCTGTCAGTGTTCTGCCGAGGGATCCCGCTACACCAGCTGTGACCAGGTGAGCGGACAGTGTGCGTGTCTACCCAACGTGGTGGGACTCAGGTGTGACAGCTGTGCACACGGCTCCTACGGCTTCCCCAACTGCCAAGGTACCAACACATGTTAATGTTGTACACATGCTGCTAGCCGAACGTTTGTTCTTTTCCCCAGTGGGAGACGTCTAAGCTGTCATAAATTCCTGATATCACTGATTCAGAATTACAGTTTGAAGGCTGTCTGATGTATTTGCATTTTGACACTCAACACCTGACAGTATATTTATAACATTTTCTTTACAGCTGGTACCTGCCATCCTGTCGGCTCTGTACAGTACGCGGTGCCGCCACCTGTGGTAAGTTTTCATGAGTTTATTAGATTCAGATTACATTCTTAAAACCTCATAATGTTGCAGAAACAACATTGTATTCTCTGCGGGTTCTTCATAGCATAAAAGGTGTCCAGCGGTAGATTTATTGGTTTATTTTCTTCCTCTCAGGGCCAGTGTGAGTGCCGTCTCCATGTGGAGGGCCCGGCCTGTGACAGATGTAAACCTCTGTACTGGAACCTCTCCCCTGACACTCCTGATGGATGCTCCAGTGAGAAATACTACAAACACACAATCACACACACACACACACATCTCACATGTTTTACTAGTTTCACTGCAGTAAATGGAGCTCATAAATGAACTGTGTGTTTTCTGTCTCCTGCAGACTGTGAGTGTAACATTGCAGGGACTGTCAGCGGCGTCGCAGAGTGTGCACAGGTAAGATTAAACTGCAGATCTTCCCCTGAAATAAACTTTCAGTCTGTGTTAACACTCAAAAGTTAGTTAGTTTATAATTTCTTTCTTGCCTCTGACAGGAAACTGGTCAGTGTCACTGTAAGCCAAACGCCTGCAGTGGAACCTGCTCCACCTGTAAAGATGGTTACTACAACCTGCAGGAGCAGAACTACTTCGGCTGCCAGGGTGAGTGTTCATCTGTGTTTAAAGCTTGAGTTCAATGATGCTGCCATCTTGTATTTACATATGTGTGTGTGTGTGTGTGTGTGTGTACTTAGGTTGCCAGTGTGACATCGGAGGTTCAGCCGGTCAGTCCTGTGGAGAGAGGAACGGCCGTTGTCGCTGCAGACCCAACGTGGAGGGACCGAAGTGCAATGTGTGAGTTTAACAGAAATCATCACACAAACCAAGTTTGATGATATTTGACTGGCCAATAATGATGATTTGTGGACTAAGACTACATTAGACTAAGACTACATTTCCCACAGTCCCAGCTCTACCTTCTAAAATCTCTCTCTGTGTGTCTGCAGACCTCGTCCGGATCATTACTTCCCAGACCTCCATCACCTGAAGTTTGAGATTGAGGAGGGAACCATGCTGGACGGCCGACCGGTGCGCTTCGGCTACAACCAGCTGGAGTTCCCGAACTTCAGCTGGAGAGGTTACGCTCAGATGTCTCCCATCCAGGTAGGAATGTTTACTCACCTTACCTTTGACCTTTGACCTTTACTATTGAAGGTGTTTACTAATGCTTATTATTAATGTAGTACTCATAAAAACATCCTATACTCCAGTTCATCACGTTTCTTGTTTTCTAATATATAAATAAAATATAAAAATGTATTTTTATGTATTTCTTATGAATTATGTGTATTTAGTTTTACATATTTCAGTGTCTGTGGTCCTGTGGTCATTTATGCTCCTCCTGCATGAAATAAAGAGCTTGCTCCATGTCTGAGTGTTGATATTTCTCTTTGATAGAATCACTTCTCGGCACACAAACATTTTCTATAATTGAACATTTAATCACTCAAGTCTGAAGCTTCTTCAAGCTGTGAAACATGACGTGAATCTTCTCTGACACCGTTTGTGCTGAAAAGTGTAAATCCCAAGAGAAATATGTCAGGTTGTGTTTGGGGGTTGCTGGTTTGCTTTTCGTGGTGGAGGTGATGGTATTAAGATCTTGCTTTTGGCTTTTTCTCCTGGTGTTTCCCTACATCTCCTCCTCCTGCTCCTCCTCCTCCTCCTCTTTGTCTTGGGTCCCACTCCTCCCTTCCCTTTTTCCCTGCTACCTCCTGCCTTGCTCACCGGTCCGTTGGCAGTCCAAGGTGTTGGTGTCGGTGTCAGTCAGTTCTCCGGACCTCTTCCATGTGGTGCTACGCTACGCTAACTGGAGGGGTTCAGATGTTCTGGGCAGGGTGTCGGTCATAGAGGACGGCTGGAACTACTACTGTGGTAACTGTGAGTGCTGGGTGGGGCTCTTCTTCTTCTTCTCCACGACTTCTTCTGTCTTCTCTTGTTCCCTCCCTCCTTCACTGTCGGGTCAGATGATGGAGGGATGTGTTTGGTGGTTGGTGGTGGCGGCCTCTTCTTCATCTTCGTCTCACCTTCAGGGCCACAGATCAGTGAAAAGTTCAGGGAGTTAAAGACATTTAAGGACTCACATCTTCTACCCTCCACACTTCTTCTTCTTCCTCTCTCCTTCCTCCTCCTCCTCCTCCTCTCCCCTCATCCCTTTCTTCGGACCTCGTCCCCGTAGACTGCAGTGAAGCTTCAGGTTTATGTGAACGAGGCAGACGTCTATCTGACTCGCTTCATCCTCAGATATGTAAACTCTGAGGGCGCCACCTCCAACGGTAAAATAACAGCCTATCAGGTCAACCGCAGAGGTAGGTCTCCACCAATCACAAGAGAGCATCAGTGTGAGTGTGTGTGTGTTACAAGAAAACAGTGTGAGTGTTTGTGTGTGATGACTGCAGTTTGTATTTTTATTACATTTTAATCTTGTTTTAATTTATGTGATGTAAACTTTCTGTTGTACATGTCTGGTGTGTGTGTGTGTGTGTGTGTGTGTGTGTGTGTGTGTGTTTTCTAGGTTCAGAGCAGTCCAAACAGATCGTCTTTGCTCCGAGCGTGGAGCCGACTTTTGTCAACGTCCCCCAGAACAACTTTGTGGAGCCGTTTGTCCTGAACCCGGGAACCTGGACTGTGGTCATAGAGGCTGAAGGAATCCTGCTGGTGAGACACACACACACACACACACACACACACACACACGCACACACTGCACATCTGTTTTATGCATGTATACACACACCTCTAACAGGTGAAGCAAAGCCAGCACTAGCTTTGTTGACATAATGACGAGAATGGACACATTTTCTGCAACAAACTAGTCAGAACAGGATGATAAAGTGAGTTCATACTCTCAGTAACGCTGTATTCATGCTGTGTTTTACCTTCAGGATTACCTCGTGCTGCTGCCCAGCGCCTACTACGAAGCTCCCATCCTGCAGATCAAAGTTACAGAGCCGTGCACCTACAGCTCTGTGCCGGACGCCAGCCAGAAGTACGAATGCACATTTATATTTCACTTAAATCATTAAATCAATCAGTGAGGGGAAAAACTTCCTTGAAGGAATAGTTTGACATTTTTGGAAATGCTTATTTGCTTTCTTGAAGAAAGATAAAACGACAGATACAAATGTTATTCTAACAGTATAATAAATCTTGTATGAGTCAGCAATTTCTCTCTCTCTCTCTGTCTGTCTAGCTGTCTGCTGTACAGGTATCTGTCTCTGGACTCGTTCCCCTCCATCTCCGGCAACGACGCCAGCTGCGTCAACGACAACCACCTGCCGCGCCCATGCCCGAGCGAGAAGGTCACCCCGCGACACCCCGACATGGCCGTCTGCAGCGGCTACGATGTAAGAGAGGGGAAACGTTTGTGCGCTTTGTGTGTTAGTTTGAGCCACTGAAGGTTCTGATTGGTTAACGTGATGATGTTTTTCTGCTGCAGATCAGCGTCTCGCTGCGAGGACGTCTGCCGTCTCCGGGCGATTACGTGCTCGTCGTGGAATATTCCAGCGAGGAAGAACTTCCACAAACTCTGTCTGTGTCTGTAAACATGCCGGGAGCTCGAACACACCAGCACCGCGTCACTCTGCTGCACTGCCAGTACAGGTACAAAAAACATCTGATCACATGAAGGGATTTGATGTAAAATAACATCAACGATATCAATGTGATGACGAGCTGACAGGAGGATGAAACCTGCCGTCCTTTGTACGGGTGTGTTTGGTCTGTCTGCAGTGTTGTGGACTCAGCTGGTTCACACTTCACCGTTACCGTCAACAGCTCCTAATCACCACCTGTTTGTGTGTGTATGTGTGTGTGTGTGTGTGTGCAGCTTCCTGTGTCGAATCGTGGCCGTCGATGACCAGAGCAGAGTGGCTGTCATCTCTCTTCCTGCCGACGCAGAGATCCAGCTCATCTCCGACCGCGCCAGCTTCTTCCTGGTGAGAACGCTGGAGATGTTGAGACGAATTAAAGATGAGTAGATGAGTAGTTAGGAGATGTTCGTCTCTTTATGACTCGTTCATACCTGTGTGTTTCAGCACAAAGTGTACCTGATCCCTAAAGACCAGTTCACCATGGAGCACGTTGAACCTAAAGTCCACTGCATCAGCACTCATGGACAGTTCTCACCTGACAGGTAACGTAACATGAACACACTTTAAAAAACTCCTTTTACAAACATACTGTGTCTTTCTAACCCTAATCATCCTTCCCTCTGTCTCCTCCCGCAGCTCCTCCTGCGTCCCCTCACGTTTCCAGACTCCGTCAGACTCTCTGGTCGTGAAGGAGGGACAGAGCTCCTCCGTGCAGGAGCCCATCCTGGCCTCCCCCGCAGCAGCTCCTCCTCTGCACTACCACCAGAGCGACGAGGCGGCCTGGACGGGAGGAGACAGACCGCCACACGGAGCGGATAACAGCGACCACGTCAGGCTGGACTCACTGCAGGTACGGACGCTGCAGATGTTGGACATGTTGGGCGTTTCACCTGAACCAGCTGCACTAAGAATCCTGAAAACACAACTCTCCGTCCTCTTCTTGAATTACTATCGTGCTTTTTATTAGGCGTGCAGATGAAATCTGAACCAACTGTAGGAAGTGACCCCAACATGCAAAGGTTTATGAGTATAAGGACGCTGATGTCTGATAGCCAGCAGATGTAGGACAGCTACAGTCTGGACTGAGACACATATTCAACCATTTCCTGAGGTGTTCTTATCTTGTACGGACTCCACAAGAGGAAAAGACAAAGTCTGTGCTGAGCTTCAGTCACAGGATTCAAGAACAGATTTAATTTGACTGTCCGGTGTTAAAAACACAACACGGTTACTGATCTTCCTTCATCATCTGTTTACTCAGAATGCAGCTGTATACTCGACCCGTGTCCATGCTTTGGGCCGTTACGTCTTCATCCTCCACTACCACCAGCCTCTCCACCCCACCTATCCTGTGCAGGTCTACATCAACGGTGGACGAATCTGGCAGGGTGAGAGCACGTCGATAGGCTGCAGACGTTTAAATATAATTAATGAACAAAGATACATTAAATCATTTGTTTTCTTGTGCATCAGGTCACGCCAACGCCTCCTTCTGTCCCCACGCTTACGGCTGCCGCAACGTCCTGGTCTCTGAGAATCAGATCATTCTGGACGTGACGGACCACGAGGTCTTCCTCACAGTTCAGATACCGGCCGGCAAGACGCTGTGGCTGGTGGGTTTTACTACCGCCCGTCCCTCCGTCCTCCCTCCGTCCTCCTCTGTCGTGTCTCACATGATGTGTCTTTGTGTCTCTGCAGGATTACGTGCTGGTTGTGCCTGAAGCGAGTTACAGCTCCAGTTACCTGAACGAGGAACCTCTGGATAAATCCTACGACTTCATCAGCAACTGTGGCCAAAACAGCTTCCACATCAAGTCAGTGTCTTTGAGAGGAAGTTTGCAAGTAGAACTGACAATACAATAGTGTTTTTATGTTACACCAGAAAAGTGACGGTCCCTCCTCCTCCCTTTTCTTCTTCCCTCCAGTCCGTCCACCGCCTCCCCGTTCTGCCTCGGCTCGGCCGTCTCTCTGTCCGCCTTCTTCAACAACGGGGCGATGCCCTGCGCCTGCCACGAGGTCGGAGCCGAGAGCGACACCTGCGAGCTGTTCGGCGGTCAGTGCCACTGCAGGCCCAATGTGATTGGCCGAGACTGCTCCATGTGCGCCACGGGCTACTGGGGATTCCCCAACTGCAGACGTGAGTGTCTGATTGGCTGACTGAATGGTCAAATAATAGCAGTCACGCTGATTAATCATCTGCACACGCTGCTCTCGTCTTCCATCCAGCCTGTAACTGCGGTACGAGGTTGTGCGAGCCGGTGACCGGCGACTGTATCTGCCCTCCGAGGACTCTGCAGCCAGAGTGCACCACGTGTGAGCCCCAGACGTTCGGCTGCCACCCGGTGGTCGGGTGTGAGGTCTGCAACTGCTCTCGTCCTGGCGTCGTCTCGCCCGATGTGAACTGCGACACGCTCAGCGGACAGTGCAGGTACGACGAGACAAGACAGGAAATAATGATTGATTATTGCTGTTGTGCATCAGGAACGATCACACAGACCTCTACCTGTTGGACAAAACAGTCCAAACTTCTCATTTCTTCTCAGTTCAATGCTTTTTATTTACTTCAGAGATCACCTGCTGCCACCACCATGTGATGGAAAACAAGATTTCTGTTTCAGCAAGTTTCAGCTCTCAAATGTCAGGCCTCGGTTTGGAAATGCCTAAAAAGGCAAAGGCAGTAGATTTCTCGCCTGTTTGGTCTCCTGACACGACCTTGGCTCTGACTCTCTCGGCGGGTTGATTGCCTCTCTCTGTTTAGCCAGCTAAACCTGCCAACTCTTGCCTGAGCTGTGTGGAAGCTGCTGCAGGTTTTAAAACTCTCAGTCAGCTGCCGTTCCACCGAGTACTGCCAAAAACGGTCTGTGCTCATCTGTCTGCCTCTGTTATTCCTCCTTCAGTCCATATATCATCATGATGGGCCTCATCTGACACCATTCACACTTTTCCAAAGATTAAAGCTCTCTGCAGGCTGTCAGGCAACTATGATGGTAGTTCATATTTATAATTTATCACACCGTTATACTTCATGGTTCTGACAAGGATCAGTCGTGAATCATTTTTTGGTCTTTGCCTCCATGGATTAACATAAACTCAGAAAACTGTCAAGAAAACTGGGACACTTTAAATGCTCAAATGTAACGAGAAGATCGATGCATCAGATCTCACAAATTCTTGTCTGTAGATGTGGAGTTGGAGCCAGCAGGCGATTAGCACCCTGAGTGACTTCTAGAAGTCGCTGCAGGTTCACTCATTAAAGTTAATGTCAATCTTTAATAGAAAGGGAACCGCACTGATGCATGTACATGCATATTCCATCTTTCTCTTCCATACATCTCCGTGACGCCTGCAGCTCTCTGTTTGTGTCTCTTTAAATGTCTCTTTTGTCTTTTAAACCATCCTTTGCCAACTTTTTTTTAATTTTTCCATCCTTTGTCACTTAGTGTCTCTTTGCTCTCCAAGCCTGTCTTCAATTTTCCTGCCTCGCTTTGAGCATCAAGGCATACAAGATATCTTAAATCACTATAATTCCTCTCTTTACAAACACACACACACACACACACACTCAAAGAGGAATGTTTCGGCTTTGTCCGGACAAGACGAGGATGTAAAGCTGAAGGTATTTCTCTGCCTAAAGGCTCTCATCACGTAAGATACCAGCACCTGGCATTAAAGCACACACACACAGTTGCATGCACCCTGCAGTCTGCTGCCAGTGAAGTCAAAATATTTATGATTAATCATTTGTGATGGATAATTGGGAGCAATAAACATGTAAAAAGTCAAAGTTTGTCGTTTTATTTAGACACAAACAGATTTTATTTTTTTTCCAGATGTAAGAACAACATCGTCGGCCGCCAGTGTGACCGCTGCGCTCCCGGTTTCTACGGTTACCCCAACTGCAGGCCATGTGACTGCAACGAGGCGGGAACTGAAGAGGAAGTGTGCGACTCCTTCACGGGACAGTGTCTCTGCAAGGTGAGGGCAGCACTAACAAACAAACACACCTATGCTCCTGCACCGCCACCGCTCCATATGTTCTAACCCGCTCTGTGCTCTTCACCTGCAGGAGAACGTCCAGGGTTCCCGATGCGATCAGTGCAGAGTTGGTACGTTCCACTTGGACCCGACCAACCCGAAGGGCTGCACCAGCTGCTTCTGCTTTGGAGCCACTGACCGCTGTCGCAGCTCTGAAAAGAGACGCACCGAGGTGTGTTTGTTAGTTTAAATCAGCACAGATGCTTATGTTTTCACCTTTATCTGTCTGTTTGTGAACGTTTCACTATTAATGATGCAGCTAACAGAGAAAGCTTGTTTTCCATCAGAGACTCAGTCGGTGGTTCTTGATCCTGAGACCTTGTTTCTAGGGTTAGCTAACGAGTTGTTTTGTCTATGAAATGGCAGGAATGTCAGTTTAACATCTAACAGTCCAAAATCTCTGATATGAAACAGAGAAAAGCAGCAGATTCTCATAAATGAGGAGCTGAAACGAGCAAATATTCGTCATTGTTGGCTGAAAAATGATTCTTTAGACGTTACAGAAAGTATTTCAGTTGTTAGTTTTGACTTTGAGCTCCTGTCTCGTCTTTGATCTCTTCCTCTTCTTGTCTCACCTCTCATCTGTCCTCTCTTTGATCGTCCTCTTTCACCCTTTTATCGCCTCTCCTCTCCCGTAGATCATGAACATGGAGGGCTGGGTGCTGCTCGGAGCAGACAAACAGGAAGTGCCGGTCGCAGTGTATCCCGGTCAGGATCTCATAGAGGCCGATCTCAGCGACGTGCCAGACGTCTACCAGGATCTCCACTGGCATGCACCGAAGACTTACCTGGGAGACAAGGTAAGAGGGCGCAGCTGGATTTAAAAAAGAAAACAGCTGATAGAGGAGTGATAGGTGAGAGATAAACACCAAAAGAAATCCTTTGATATAACGTCAATTAGTGAGCTTAAGAGGTGCTGCGAGGTGGATTTAGTTACCTTCAGAGCTGAGACGTTTCCACATTTACGGTCTCTAAGCTAAGCTAAGCTAAGCTAAGCTAAGCTCCTGGCTCCAGGAGACGTTTGTCAGACAGACGTGAGTCAGATCTTCTCGTCTGAGAAATAAGCCAGTTTCCCAAAATGCTGTCCAAACACAAGCAGCTGTGTAAGAACCTCGCCTACATAAAATCATAATTAAAACAGTTTTTGATACGTGTCGCCACGGAAACAGCAACTAACAACAGTAAGCAGTGCCATCGCTACCATAAGGCATGTTACACGCT
Source organism: Argyrosomus regius (assembly GCA_946959425.1). Lineage (NCBI taxonomy): Eukaryota > Metazoa > Chordata > Actinopteri > Sciaenidae > Argyrosomus > Argyrosomus regius. Next base: position 2,259,728 of record OX336891.1, on the reverse strand, counting down.
GGACAGTGGGCACCAAAATGGCCCAATTATCATCATGTTATGAGAGTAGCATAAAATTTGAAATCATTTATTTATTTATTTATTATTCTCCTTTCTTATTCTGTTTTATTTTACTGCTATTTTTATGTCACCTCGTGTTTCTTTGATATCTTGTCTTGACTCTTTTACATCTTATGAAGAGGCACTTTGAATTGAAATCGATGAAACTTAAATTGCACAACACACAAACACACATCACTCAGACAGACAGACGGACGTGTCCCACATCCTGATCCGGAGGCTCAGACGAGATGTTTGGATACGGATCAGTGTTGCGTCTACGTCAAATGCACAGCTTTGATGTGTGATACAGCCTGCATCAGCGTCAGGTGTCAGCTTCACCAAAACCTGCATGCTCAGTGTAGAAACAAGGCGTTTTATCTGTTCGACTGCACGGGCTGAATGTGATCCACTGTTGTCTAGATTAAGATACACACGCATGAAATTAAAGCTTCTCCTGCCTCATGTCTGTTCATCTCCTTTTGTTGTTTCTATGTTTAATGTTTTACCGTCTGTCCCCGCGTCAGGTCTCATCCTATGGAGGTTATCTCAGGTATCGTCTCCACACTCAGACCATGAGAGGCGATGTGTTGTCTCTGCCTGCAGAAGCCTCGAGGCCTGACATCATTCTTAAGGTACAAAACACACAAACATCACTCTAATCGTGTTTCATGTACAAACATATACAGACACAGTATGCAAACGAATGAATCCTCTGATTTGCCAAACCTTGTCTCACAGCGTCTCCTCTGTTTGTCGTCCTCCTGCAGGGTAACCAGATGACCCTGCTGTTCATGGAGAGAGAGTACTCCTCACCTGAAGAGCCTCACCTGGGAATAGTTCACATGGTCGAGGTAAATTCTCCCTCACAGACCTTTCTTTGGTTGTTTAAGCTGCACAGTGCTGGAGATTTATGCGAGGAGGTGGATTTAAAACAGCACAGCCCGCAAAGCCCGGCAGCAATGTCATGCTTCCTCTCCTCTCTCCTTCCTCCTCTCTCCTTCCTCCTCCCTCCTTCCTCTCCTTCGTCTCCTCACAGGGAAGCTTCCGGCACGCTCAGACCGGTAACGTGGTGTCTCGGGAGGAGCTGATGATGGTTCTGGTCGGCCTGGAGTCTCTGCAGATCCGAGCCCTGCACTCTCAGTCGGCCCACTCCGTGTCACTCCGCGGCGCTGTGCTGGAGGGCGCCAAGACTCTGCCTTCTGGTCGCCACGCCAACAACGTGGAAATCTGCATGTGTCCCGCCAACTACCAGGGAGACTCGTGTCAGGTGAGGGACCATCAGCTGGTTTTATAATGAGCAGATTAATCATCGGTCAGTCGTGGAAGTCACGTGATGTTTGTTGATGTTCCTCTCCTGTCTGTAGAAATGTGCTCCGGGTTACTACAGAGACACCATCGGCCTGTTTCTGGGGAAATGTGTTCCCTGTAACTGTAACGGACACTCTGATCAGTGTCTGGACGGATCAGGAGTCTGTTTGGTGAGAAATCATGAATCACACACACACACACACACACACACACCTCTGTTCTGTGTTTAGTCATTGTTTCTCCTCTCTGACCATCAGGACTGTCAGCATAACACCGCCGGTGACCACTGTGAGAAGTGCCAGGGCGGTTTCCTCGGCAACAACAGCCTTGACGGACAGGCGGTGTCCTGCTCCAGCTGTCCCTGCCCACTAAGGGTCGCATCCAACAAGTCAGTCCATCTTTGCTCTCCTCCTCCTCTTGTCTCTTGGCGCTGTCTTTCACAACCAACCTGATTTCTCATTGAACCGTATGTTATAATAACTCCTTGTTTGTGTGTTTGTGTAGTTTTGCAGAGCGTTGTGTGCAGAAAAGTGAGAGGATGCAGTGTCTGTGTATGCCGGGTTACGCTGGACCGCACTGTGAAAGGTAAACGAGCTCGACACTTCACATACAGTCAGACAGTGGTGGAAAAAGTACTCAGATCATTTACCAAAGTAAAAGTCCTGCAGTTCAAAACCTGAAATATGTGAAGTATGTTAAATATTGTCCTCTAACTCTTAGGTGCGCCCCCGGTTACTACGGCAACCCCATGGTGCTCGGCAGCAGGTGCCAGCTGTGCAACTGTAACGACAACACGGACCCCAACATGCTGTTCACCGACTGTCACCCGCTGACCGGCGAGTGTCTGAGCTGCATGCACAACACGGCCGGGCTTCACTGCGATATCTGTGCCCCCGGTTACTACGGCGACGCCATCCACGCCAAAAACTGCACCAGTACGAATTCATGTGTTCGCACTAACGGCTTCGATTGAGCAGTTATGACTCTGATTAACGATGAATAAAGTTGTTAAACGATGTGACAGCAAATTAAAAAGCTGTTTCTGTTTTCTCTAACGTAGAATGTGACTGTTCTCCGTGTGGCACCGACTCATGTGACCCTCACACTGGACAGTGCCGCTGTAAAACGGGAGTCACCGGACCTCGATGTGAACGCTGTGTGGTGAGCTTGAACTTCAGATCTTCATCGTAGATTAAACAGACAAACTAATGCAAGATGTCGCAGCTACGAGAGTTTTCAGCTCGTGTCTCGACCTGAATCTCCTCTGTTGTTTCTCAGGATGGCTCTTTTGGCTTCGACTCGTGTAATGGCTGTCGTCAGTGCGACTGCGAAGCCTCTGCAGCCCTCGTGCAGCCGTGTGACCCTCAGAACGGTCAGTGCGCCTGTCAGCCCGGAGTCAACGGGCCGAACTGCAAACAGTGTGCTCCGGGATACTGGGACTACGGACCCAACGGGTGCAAGAGTGAGTGGATGCATGGCATACTGAGACTTGTCACCTAACCGCTGCACATAAATGCATTTAAGGATTTAAAACATCTGTCATCTTCCTTCAGAGTGTGACTGCAGAGGAGGTCGCTGTGACCCTCGCACAGGAGAGTGCCGCTGTCCTGACGGGATGACGGGAAAACAGTGTGACACCTGCTCCCAGAAATTCAGCGTACCTGTCGACAACCAACACGGCATGCACTGTGAAGGTTAGTGAAAATAATCCAACGAGAAGAGAACGGTTTAAATGATGCAAGATTGAAATTAAATGTGTGTGTGTGTGTGTGTATGTGTGTGTGTTTCCCGTTGCAGTGTGTGACAGCTGTGTCATCGTCCTGTTGGATGATCTCGACAAAATGAGCAACAACCTGAGCGCGGTCGCCGGTCAGCTGAGCAGCCTCAACGCCAGCTCTGTGGTCTGGGCTCAGCTCAACAACCTGAACAAATCTATGGAGGACGTCGCTGTGAGTGCACACACACACACACACACACACACACGTCTCAAACAATAAGATGCAGGCAGTTTTTAAAACAAATTAATTTTCCCATGATTCCAGCGGGCCATAGAGAAGTACAACAGTACGCTGGACGACAGCAGGAGTCGGGCCGACATGCTGGACGCTGAGATCGTGAATATCAAAGATGACCTCAATGATTTGGAAGACAAGGTGAGTCACTGATCACACACACACACACACACACACACACACCACAGAATAAAGAATATTGTAAATGTGTGTGTTTTCACAGAGAGCTGACTGTGTGTTGTGTGTTTGTTGTTTTCAGGCGTCAGCGATGACCGACAGGGCCGGCGACCTGCAGAACAACACTGAGAACACACACCAGAGGGCGGAAGACCTGCTGTCCTTCATCAACAACGTCAGCATGGATATAGAGAGTGAGACACAGGATGAAATATTATACACACACAACATTAATTTAAGTCTTTAAAGTCAATTTTATACTCTCAAAAGTATATTTGAGTGTGTAACTGTGAAGTTTAGAGTACATTTTCCCTTTGACTCTCATAAACTGACTGATGCTTTAAATATGTCTTTTAAGTTTTCTCTTTATGTCACTGTCTCATGCCACAAAAACTACAGACTTGTTGATTCTAACGATTATTCTCATTGTCGATTCATTTTTTGGTCCATAAAATGTCAGAAAATGTTGATCAGTGTCCTAAAGTTGCAGTTCTTTGTGATGCTTTCCACAGATATCCTGCTGATGGCGAACCGATCCTCACAGAACGACACGGAGGCGGAGCCGGACCATGAAAGCCGGGAGAAGAAGCTGAGGGAGGTGCAGGCCATGCTGAGGGAGATGAGGTACAGGAGCTGTGTGGGACAGAAGAAAGTGGCCGACAAGGAGAAGACGGAGGCAGAGAAATGTAAGTTTATTCACTCAGACTCAAACACGCAAAACTGTGTGATCACGTCCTCTAACTCGGCCTCCGTGTCCTCCTTCAGTGTTGGATCGTGTGAACAAGCAGCTCGCTGATCGTCTGGGAGAAAACAACGACTTGGCCAAAGCCATCAAAGACCGTCTGAACCGCTTCCACTCTGAAATGATGGATCTCCGAGACGCCCTGAACGAGGCCGTGAACAACACGGCCCGAGCCTCAGAGATCAACAACGTGAACGAGAAGACACTGGAGGACAACAAGGTGAGCTGAACAAGAACAGTGAGGGAGGAGGAAGGAGTAGAGGATAGAGGGAGGTGATACTGACTCTGTCTCTCTCTCTTGTAGAGGAGGATAGAAGAGCTGCTGTCGAAGCAGAATGAGGTGAACGAACAGTTACAGATGGCTGAAGATGACGTCGCTCAGGTCAACGACATGCTGTCCATGCTGCATGACTCTAAAGAGGTTAGAGCAAACTAAACACACAGATATGAACATGTAGTTTCTATTTAGATCTGTGACAGTCTTTAACACTCAAACGTCGTCTTCTTCAGGAGTACGAGCGGTTGGCGGCCCAGCTGGACGGCGCCAGGACACCGCTGGCGAAGAAAGTGCAGAACTTCGCTTGGGTGGACTCCAAAATTCCTCTGGTGGAGGAAGCAGAGAAACACGCAGAGCTGCTGAACGCTTTATCCATGAACCTGACCAGGTGAGAGACGAGCTAGCTACCTGATCACCATCAGATATTAAAAGTTCATAGTTAACACTTCTCTGGTGTTTATTATTTGAAGTTTTGATATCGATAAGAAGACATATCTGTGGGTTTAAGCTCCAGAAAACATCATAATCTGGTGAAGGAGGCAGACAAATAAGCTTCACTGCGTCCTCGTTTGTTTGCAGTTTGGTTGCAGACACCAAGAAGGACGGAATCGTGGACGTAACACAAGCGTACAACAAGATCATCAACAACATCAAGGCGGCAGAGGAGGCAGCCAAGATGGCCGAAAAGGCTGCAAACGACACTTGGGAGGTGCAGGACACATTTCAAATCAAACTAGCTCACAGTTCTTCATGGGTTTGTGTCTGGCTTGTAACATCGGCGTTCGTGTGTTTAGAACATAAAGAACCAGGACCTCGGGCAGATCGCCAACTCTCTGAAGAACCACAGTTTGGAGCTGAAGGAGGAAGTCGAAAAGTTAAACGAAGAACTCAACGACGGTAGACACACATACAGGATGTCGTATATTATCACTGTAATGTTAAATTTTTGATCTTTTCAGATGTTTTAGTGTTTGTGTTTCCTCTTTCTGCTGCACAGACCTGAAGCCGCAGCTGGAAGACGCTGAGAGGCGACTGGAAGACGCCAAAACCAAACAGGCTGATGTGATGAAGAATCTGGAGACGGTCCAGAACAACCTCAACTTTACCTCAAGTACGCATATCCAACACAGACACACACGTACTGACACATACATTAATAAAAATACTCAAACATAAGCCAACATGCTTTAAAGACAGTAAACATGGGTTCATCTCACATTTTTGTTCTTTCTCTGTGACAGATGTGAGTCAGGAGATCACTGACGCGAAGAATGCTGCGGATCTGGCGAACACCACGGCCACACAAGTCAACGATGCTCTGCGTCCCATTAAAGAGCAGCTGGACGAATGGCAGAAGACGTACGGAGACACCAACGCCACCAACGATGACATCAAAAACGCCCTGATGGACGCCAACAAGACCGGTACTTGTTTCACTCACTGACTTAACTGCTCAAGCTAAAATCCCCAGATGATTTGTAGGCAGTGAGATTGTCGATGGTCTGGTATCATGAGACTTAAGTTGTTAATGAACATAAAAACGGACTGTGAGTCGCTGAATGAAACTCTCTGTCTCTCTCTGTAGTGCACTCTCTGAGTGAGACGGTTCCCATGCTCTTAAAGAAGCTGGATAAACTGCAGAATCACTCTGTGCAGATGCCAAACATCTCTGAGAACATCAGCCGCATCCGACAATTCATACAGCAGGCGCGCAACGCTGCCAGCAAGGTACACACACACACACACACACACACACACACACACACACACACACACAAAGATATCACCAGAAGTGTGACTTAATGATATATTTAATCACCTTTTCTCCTCCTCTTCCCTCCGTCCAGGTTGGCGTCCCCGTGAAGTTTAACGGGTTGTCTGGCGTTCAGGTCCGTACTCCGAGTAACCTGGCCGACCTGGCCGCCTACACCTCCCTGAAGTTCTACATCACTCTGCCAGAGGCGGCACGAGCCAGGCGGCAGGGCGACGGCACCAAACAGTTTGTCTTCTACCTCGGCAATAAGGATGTAAGCATCGCCACGGCGACACAGAGACTCATTTTGTGTTTTTTATCTTGTATATATCGGTTGGTACAGTACAGTTGGTTTTTGTAGTTCATTACTATCATGTCTGGGATTTGTAGTCCAGTAAGGAGTTCCTGGGAATGACGTTGGAGGGGAAGAGACTACACTGGTACTTCAACGTTGGAGGAGATACCGCTCATGGGCCGATGAATGAAGATGTCCTGTCTAATGGAAAATTCAACAGCATCAGGCTGGAGAGGTAAAACACACACACACTTGTGTCTTATACCTTCATATTGTTAGAAAGTTGCAGTAGAACAGTAAATATCCATAGCCGTACGTATTTTTAAGTCTTTTTAAGTGTCCAGAGCTGCTTTAAATGTCATCTCACCAAACAAAATGTCATAAATTATTACAAGTTACCATGTCCGACCCTCGTGTCTGCTCATGTCTTTTCAGGATCCTTCAGTACGGTGAGATGTCCATGTCTTCAGAAGCCAGCGAGGGGGACCAAAGAGTCACCAAAGCCTACGTGGAGGCTACTGGAGAGCAGGGGCTGCTCAACCTCTTGACCAGCGACACCGTCTTCTACGTGGGAGGATACCCGAGCACTTTCAAAGTCAGTACAGAGAGGGAACCTTGTTATATTAACTAATGTATTCTTTTAAAGTGATCGAATGATTTCACACTGACATAAGTTTAATTTCAAAGATATCTGAGAAGAGTTTAGAACTTAAATTTAAGCTCCTCATTTCTTTCTTCTCCTTTCCTTTAGCCGCCTTCACAGCTCGCTCTGCCGAACTTCAAGGGCTGTATCGAGTTGGATACGCTCAACGAGGAGGTGCTCAGTCTGTACAACTTCGATAAGACCTTCCTCCTCAACACCACGGAGGAGAAACCTTGTGGCAGGCCTAAGGCCACGCTGACTCAGACCTGGGTTACTGACGCGGCATATTTCGACGGCACCGGCTTTGCTGAGATCACCTTCAGCGACGCAACGACTCGCGTACAGCGCTTTGAACAGGAAGTCAAAGTGCTATCGCACAACGGAATACTGCTCATGCTGCAAAACGGGGTAAAGACTTCACTCAGTCATTCATTCATCGTTGATGTATTCCAACATTAACAGACTAGACAAGTTGATTTTACAACAAACAGCCTTTCAAGTGTCTGTATCAGTTTTAAAACTTGAGTATTGCACTGGGTTTAAATCTTAATTATTGACTGCATGGTTTGCTGTTTTCTTCTTCTCCATCAGAATCAGTTCCTGTGCATGGCGGTGCTTCAGGGCAGGCTGAAGGTTTATCACGATTTCAGTGGTAACTTTGTGGAGCTCGAGCCCAAAGAGCCTTCGTCTGAATTCTTGAAGATCAGCGACGCTGAAGCCAAAAATGTAAGTCTTTCATGTCTTTCTGCCGTCGTATTTCCCATGTGAATTCTAAAAATGTAATATTTTCTACTTGGTTTGTGCCAAAGAACTCAAGTTTTCTAAACTGTGTTGATGTCGTTTTTTACCTGTGCAGCTGGAGATCATCATCATGCGTGCACCCCAAAACCGCGTCGTGGTGAGGAACAACCGCATCAACCTCTACACCAACTCATTCACAGAAGACATCCCCCTGTTCAGTGGCAGCTACTACCTGGGAGGAGTACCAGAGGACAAGATGCCTGCCAAGTGAGTAGTACACACAGACAATATTATTCAACACCCAAGCATTATTTGACGAGCCCCCGACTTTGGTCCAGCAAATGCCAATCTGGTGATGTGTTGAAGGTCTGCTCAGCATTCAGCATCGCTCTAAACTGAAAATTCAAGTTTGGGACTGAAGTTAGTCACAGAGCTCTTTGTCTCTTTTCAGGTTGAAGTCTCTGTTCCCTAGGCAGGGCTCTCTGAAGGGCTGTTTCAGGAACGTCAAGGCCCTAAGCTCTCACATCGACATAAAGAGGATGGTGAGCTCCGGAGTCAGTTTCGGCTGCGACAGTGACCTGCTGGTAAGAACACTCAAATATTTTAAGTCTTTGCTGCAGGCAGTTAAAAGAATGCCCTTTTTATAAAACACAAACTATTTGTACTTACACAATCCCTGCCATACAAACTCTCACATTCAACGTCTAACATGTTTTTTGTCCATTAAATCATTTTTAAAGTTTCTTTTTAACTTGTAACAACGTTAGACATCTTCTAATTCAGCTCCATGTTGTGTTCGGATACTAACATTATCTACAGAATCAGAAGAAAGTTACAAATTAGATATTTTGTGTGTGCATTTAAGGTTTATTAAATTAAATTATAACTGTATGTGTGTGAACGGACGTTTGCTGGTCAGTAATGGCTCATATTTAGACGGTGCGATTGTATAGTGTAGATAATCACATCGTCTGCATACAGACGAATCTTTTCTGACTAAACGTTCTTCCGATGTTGTTTAATAACTGAAAATATAACAGGTGCTAATGTAGAAACTTGTGGAATATCTTTTGTGATCTTTACAGCTTCAAACTTACAACATAAACACTTCCTGTTGTGTCTGAGAGAACATTTCTGAACCAGAATAGTGACACTTTACCGATTACCACATTCATCTCTTCTTTAGCTTCATTAACCTCTCAAACTCAAACTAATGAGTGTTTAGCACAGATTTTATACTGTAAACTATAAAAAGAGTGCAAATTTGCACTTTCAGGAACGTCACTTTGCACTTAAGTGCAAATAAGCTGATCTAAAATAAATGTAAATACACGTAATAACTGTATGTCTCAACCTGCTGTGTGTGTGTGTGTCCATGCAGGTGGCTCGCGAGGCTCATTTCACTGGTCAGAGCTACCTGGAAATGAGTCTGACCAAGATTCCCACCCTCAGGGATAACTTCTACGCCAGCTTCAGCTTCAGAACCGAGCAGAAGGAGGGACTCATGTTCTACTACCAAGATCAGGTCGGACGAGTCTCCAAACTCTTCCTGTTTCCTCCTCCTGTTTTCCAGCTGCCAAGTGTTTTCTTGATGTTTTCCTTTTGCGTGTGCGCAGGTTGGAGTGTGTCAGGTGCTTCTGCGCGACGGTCATGTCGTGGTGAAAGCAGGAAACAGCGAGATTGAGACGCTGAAGACGTACAACGACGACAACAGCCACTACGTCTCCGTGTACAACAACATCACCGGGTAGGATGATGATTACAAATGTCAATGTGACGCCACCAAACTCTGGCACAAACGTTGTGTTGAAACGGTCTGACTGCTCACCCTTCAGGATGCGTGTGTACATGGACGACACGCCGGAGAAAGTAAATAAGAGCATCCGGCTGGACACCAGTGGGCGTGCTGGGATCCCCTCAGAGGGAAGGACTTACCTGGGAGGAAAGCCCAACGAAAAAGTCAACCTGACCGGATGTATCAGCAACGTTTTCATCAAGGGGTGAGAAAAGAGTCAAAAACAAACGTACCTTCACACATTCTTTGAAGATGAGGCGTATTTTATCGTATTTTATTTGATTTTATTTGATGTGATGATGCTGATCACAACAACCCGAAACAACATATTTAAAAACAAAAGTTATAATTAATGATCCTGTTAACGAAAGGTAAAAAGAAATCTGATATATTTTATATTTCAAATGTGTCCTCAGTGATTCAGAACCTCAGGCGGTTTTGAACCTGCTGAAAGCGAAAGAGAACGTCAACGTTCCTCTGAGCTGTCCCGCCGCCAAAAAGCCTCAGCAGATCGTCGCCTCTCAGCCCAAACCCAGCAGCAAACCCAAGGTACCAACACACACATGCATGATGCATGCACACACACACACACACACACACACACACACACACAGCAGATAAAGAACAAAACAAACGGAGTGAACCTGGTAAAATAAGTGTCCTCTCTCTCTCTCTCTCTCAGGGAAAACACAAGAAGCCGACAGGGTCTCGCAGTCGTAACACCAGGGAGTCATGTCAGGGCGAGCTGTCGGACCAGGAGGCCGGAGCGACGCACTTCAGCGGCTCCACACACAGCTACCAGAGATACGACTCTCTGCCCAGGTCGCTCAGCTCAACGTGAGTGTGAACACACACACTCCTCGAACAGAAGAGTCTCTGGATGTTCAGAAATGTTCACACTGAATCTGTCGCTCTCTCTCTCTCTCTGCAGGCCTCACATCTCCATGGCGGTCAGGATCAACTCCTCCGACGGTTTGGTGCTGTACGCAGCCGGTGGGTCGCACGGCGGAGCTGTGATGTCACTCAGCTTAACGGACGGACACCTGCTGCTTCTACTGGACGGAGGAAAGAGGAAGATCAGCCTGCGCAGCCGCAAGAAGTACAACGACGACCAATGGCACACGGTGAGGTCGCACGGTCCGCCGGGTCACAGGACTCTTACAGGCGACTCGATTCACGATTCAAACAGTGGAAATAAAAACAGACGATGTGACCTGCATCTGTCCTCGTGTCACTTCAGGTGTTTGTAAAGCGTGAAGGAGAAAAGATCAGTCTCATCGTCGACGGGATCAACGCTCAGTCCAAGAGAATCCCCGGAGGACACCGGACACGTCTCACCGGACCTTTATATGTCGGAGGAGTCCCGCCATCACTGACGGTAAAACCAACAGAAAACCAAACAAACCGGAGTGAAGGGAGAGTTACATAAATTTAGTTTTGATAAATCTGTCCGTGTTTGGTTCCCGGTACTTCAGGTCCCGGGTTCGGGTGGATTCGTCGGTTGCGTCAGAGACCTGACGCTGAACGAAGCCCCTGCAGGAAACCCCGCTCACAGCCAGGGGGCGGTGCCCTGCTTCCAGAATCCTCTGCAGCCCGGAGCGTACTTCTCCGGACAGGGAGGACGCATCGCCATCGGTAGGTCACTCTTCTTCTGTGGTGTTTTCACGTTTGAGTCCACCTGTGACTGAACGCTCTCTCTCCCCGCACAGATGAGTCCTTAGTTCTGGGTCGGGATCTGGAAATCCAGTTGGAGGTTCGGCCTGTCTTGGACTCTGGGCTGCTGTTGCATGCTGGGACGTCACCTGACCAGCACCTGAGTTTGTTCCTCAACCAGGGAGAGGTGAGAGCACGGCAACAAGTCGAGACACAACAACGTACCGGTGCTCTGAGCTCACAGCCCGGCTAACAAACTGAGCTAACATTAGCTAACAGCAGCTGTGTGTGTGTGTGTGTGTGTGTGTGTGTGTGTGTGTGTGTGTGTAGGTGACTGTCTCAGTCAACAACGGTAAAGGTCAGTTCTCTACCTCCTTCACTCCTGAAGAGCCTTTATGTAACGGACGCTGGCACACAATCAGAGGTGAGTCCACGTCAGACAAACTGTTCTTTTGACGTTGTCACCACGTTGCTGTAACGTTCGGACGCTGATGTTGTCGTCTGTCTGTCTCCAGTGGTGAAGAAGAACAACGTCCTGCAGCTCCACGTCGACGCAGCCAGTGAGCACAGCGTCGGCCCCAAACACAGCCGCTCTGCCGGGGCCAAAGAGACCGTTTACCTCGGAGGGGTGCCCGGTCAGTACACACACATTCACATACACTCACACACACTCACACACACTCACACACTCATGTTGGATCTTTAAGTCACACCGCAGTGAGTCAAGCTGAGGAAGGCAGAGCTCCATGACGTCTTCTGTTTGTTTGACGTCACTTTGCAGATTTCACCAGAAGAATTTTAATTTATCCAGTTATGACGTTTCTCTTCCAGATATTTATGCAAATGAGCTGATTTTTAATAAGATTTTGTGGGATTAGTGTAAAGATATTGGGGCCTGTCACATTTATCTTAAATAAATATTTCTTTACTGGTGAAACTTCAGTCGATCGTCCTCATCTCTGATCTGTTCACTCATCTCTCCATAATCCCATTCATTCCCTTTCACTATAAATATTTATTCTTTAAATATTCACTCTTTGTCCTCCATAACTGCAATTTTATATTTTGACTTATCCATAAATTTACAGCTGTATACTTGTGAAATAACTCTATAACTAACTCTGAGTCTGTCTCTCTGTTAGTTTTGTCGTCTTTAGGAGTGATCTAAACTTTTGGTTAACACATCGATCATTTAGTCAATAAAATGTTAGAAAATGATACAAAAATAAATCCTAAAAATGTTCAGAAATCAGAAAAAAAGCTTTATTGCCAAGTGCGATTTTTTTCACATACAAGGAATTAGTTTTGGTGTCATTGGTGCATGACAAACATTCTCTGAAAATATAAGAAAGATAAAGAAAGTCAAGTTTTCAAGGTATAAACAATCTAAATATATATACACGATATATTTTAAAATAAAAAAGAGCAGTACAGCTGTACTGTGCCTCAGATCCTCTGCAGGTGGACTCACAGTCGTACGTTCATCTCTGTATGTTCAGTGTTTACATGAAAGGTTTTTATATAAATACATAAAGTTCAGAGTTTTGACTTCACGTGTCGTTCCTCTCTCCGTCCATCAGATGGCGTCACAGTTCCCGGTCTCCCCGTCGGCCTGCCAGCTTTCCACGGCTGCGTCCGATCCACGACGATCAACCACAGACCGCTCATGTTGTCCAAACCGCTCGCCGTGCACGGAGCTGTGGGAACGCAGGGCTGCCCACACATGTAGACCCAACACACACACGCACACACACACACACACACACACACACACACACAGTCTTATCCTCACATTCCCCCAAATCACTGGTGGTGGGCGTCATGTTACTGTAGCTAATTTAAATCTATATTATTAATATTTATTTTCTGAAAAATGTATATTTTTTTTATTTTCACGTTTGTCGTTGAGAAATTAGCGGTTTGTTTTTGTGCTACGGTGACGACTGCACGGAGAACGCACTGACGCATCAACCAATGATGTCGTGTAGAATATTGTAAATAAAGCGCAGCGTGGCTCGAGTTTTAATTTTAACAAACGATTGGTGAGAAATGATTTTTGTCCTTTTAGCTTCAAACAAATCTGCTAAATCTCCTCTATGTGTTTACGTATATTCAATATATTCAGTGATAAATACGGTTTATGGTGCATCACCGGCAGAGTGTCAGAGAATACCTACTGAGTCAGCAACACTGTGAACCAGCAACGTCCTCAGGCAGCGCAGGCGGGCAACGTTGCCTGGAACGGGGACGGGACTGTCTATTTGACCTATTTCTGAGTTTATTAGAGATTATTAATGAAGTCTTAAAGATGCAGAGACGAACAGATGTAACATTTAAAAAGAGGAGGACAGCGAGTGTGTCATTAGTCGAGTTTCCCTTCATGTATTTTGAAGTATCGCGTTTGAAAAATACAAAGAAACTTTCGCAATTTTGCAAAAGTTTCTACGTTTTCAAGGTGTTTTTTAACGGGAGATGGAAACACTGGAGAATTTGGCGCCACCTACTGCTTATCTCGTGAAACAACTCCTAATCTTCTCATAACGGCAGCGGCCAAATGTTCATTTGCCAAATTATTCAAATCTGTTAAAATTTGCGACACATCGTGGCGTCTGTCAGGTCAGCAGTTGATGTAGCTCAGTCCTCTCCTCGATGGCCCAGGGTTCGACTCCGACCTCTCCACCTTCCTGTCACTCTTCAGCTGTCTCTGTCAAATCATGTGATACATTTGGGTGGAAACACGACTAATGGCTGTTCCAACATCGTTTTAACTGATTTTATTGTCCTCATGTTGGACGTATGTCGGGAACAACACTCGTCTTTTGTCGTCTACGTTCGGGTGTACGAGTAAAAAGCGACCATCACTTCAGCATTTCTTCTCCTCACACGTCATTCAAGTTTTTACTCTGGGAAACGTGCCTTAGGCTGATCTTTTAAATCAAACGTTGTGATATCACAAATGCTTTCGGGTCATTTTAATATTCAGTTTACGACCTGAGAGACACTAATTAAACCCGACTTTATCGAACATGTCACAGTATTACACGCTCTGTAATTAAGTCCCGTCCCGGCTGCAGGCGGCGCTCTCCGTCTCTATTCCGTCATAAATGTAAACCAAACATGAACATGTGAAGTTTGTATGTAATATAACCTCCTTTAAATGTCTCACACAGAATAAGCTGTCCCTCCTCCTCACTCCCCCCTCCTCATGTGTTGTAAATGTATTTCTAAATAAAGTTTTTTTTCATACAAACTGTTTTTCTGTTTTTTGTTTCCACACGAACAAAAGAAACGCTTCGACTTGATGTTTGCTAATATGAATTTTTTATTAAACAGGAAGTCAGAAAAAAGCCTGAAACTGCTCTCAGAGCTCACATGGCGGTCACAGTGGAACAGCTGTGCTGACCTGAGCTGAGCTGAGCAGAGAGTTGCCTTTGGTATAAAGAGGTGAAGACAACGTGAAGGAGAAGAGGAGGGTGAAGAAAAAGAAAACTCAGTCACAGATTAACTGAAACTCTGTCGAGGCTCGGCACCGTGAGCTCTAGTCCAGACTCATGTCCTCGTCGTCCTCCTTCTTGTCTCCTTTGCTGCCCTGCATGGCTCGAGCAAACGCCTCCACATCTGAGGAGGAGACACAAAATACAAAGATTTAAAACGAGTAACAGAAGAGGTGGAGAAGTGAGATGCTTTGCTCCTCCTCTCCTCCTCACCTCCTCTGTTGGCGGCGTCCACAGCCTCCGCCGGCAGACCAAACTGACTGAGGAGAGGGCCGAGCTGGCCGGAGGCCAAGGCACTGCTGAACATGCTCATCGCCTGAAGGAAGAGGGGAGAGTCACGGGTCAATCAACACTTCACCATCAATCTGTCCGTGTCTTTGTGATGGTTTCTGTCCTCCTACCTGCTGGAACTGAGGGGAGTTGAGCGTGTTCTGGATCTCCTCTGCGCTCTGCGGTAAACTTTCCCCGCTCGGCAGGAAGGGGAGGAGCCTCTGCTGGACCTCGGCGTTGGTCAGGATGGGAGCCATCATCTCTGGGGTGCAAACACTGGCTAGATCCACTGAGACAGAGACAAGAGACAGAGACAGAGAGAGGAGACCTGTTAGGCATGTTTAGTCAAATACACCTGACTGACTCCAGGATGAAGTCCTGATCGACTCACCAGCTGATCCCTGAGCAGCAGAAGCTGGGACATTCATGGTGGCGAGGATGCTCTGAAGGTCACTGAGCTGGATTGGCTGGTGGGAGGCCGGACTTCCAACAGAGGCCGGGACCACCGGAGTCTGAGCTGAGGCTGCAGATAAGAGAGGAGGAGAGCACGTGAACGTGACGTTTGGAGGAGCGTTCATGTGATGTAGTACACGAGCTAAATTAACGAGTGTCCTGTAGGACTTCAGTGCTTTTAAAGTGATCACATGAATGTGGCTGTGCTTGGTGTACCTGGTGTGGAGGGAGCAACACTGCTGGGGGAGACAGCTGAGGCAGCAGGAGTCACGGGGGTGGTGGGAGCCTGAGAGGAGCTCTGTCTGGGGGCTGCGCCTGATGACGGAGTGGCTGCTGCTGATTGGCTACGAGAGCTGAGGGAGGTAAGAAGACAGAAGAGACATTAATATCATATTTCTATGATGGTTTTCACGTCTGTAATCAGAGTAGTAAGGTGAGCTGATGTGTGTGTTCAGTGTTTGGTCTGACCTGGATGAGGAGCTGCTGGTGGCCGGTCCTCCGCTGCCCAGCAGGTTGGCGAGTCCTGGTCCTGCTAGAGCTCCCAGACCTCCTTAGACAGACGACAACAAATCAAACAGGGTCCAGAATTCATCTCTGATTCTTATTGAAGACGAACAGTCAGCCGTGAGCTTCACTACAAGTTCATTCAAAGGTCACAGCTGACACTGTCGACGTGTCTCTGCCGTGTCGTCTGTCACGTTTCATAAACATCATATATCCGGTGTTGCTCACCGAGTCCTCCGAGTCCGGTCGGTCCGATCAGCTGCATCAGCTGGTTGTGGCTCATGTTTCCCAGCAGGTTCTGCAGACCTCCCTCTCCTCCGAGGGCGGAGAGCTCATGGCCGCTGCCGCCTCCGCTGCCCGGCGCTCCGGGGATGGGAGGGTTGTTCAGATACTCGTTCACCTTCCGACAGTACTCGTCATCCTTGTCGGTCTTTGGCTCCTGATGGAAAGAAGACGAGAAGAGAATTCTTTAAAATCTGCACTGGAAATTTAAATTTAATCAAACTGTGCTGCATATGAATCTGTTTTCTGTGACTCCCACTTTATATTTCCATCCATTGATCGCCTGTCTGCCTGCATATAAATACCCATGTCATTCACAAAGGACGTGAGGCCATCAGGGCTGATTATTTTCATGATCAATTACTCTATGGATCATTAATTGATTACTTGTTTGTTCCATAAAATGTCTTTGTTTTGTCCTCAGCTGAAAGATTTTCAGTTTACTGTCACAGAAAATATTCAGAACTGAGAGGCTGAAATCAGAATTTCCAATGAATTGATTAATTGTTGCCGCTCAAGTCTCACCTGCATCCAGAAGAACAGCCTCTTGGACCCGGCCTTGAACTTCAGCACATAGACTCGTCCCGTGGTGCACTGGCTCACTCTCTTGAATTCACAGTCGTCGGGGAAGATGATCAGATCCTGGAACAGGAAGAGGAACGAGGTGAGACAAGGGGACAAAACACTGAGGCTGTTCTGCCACGACTAATCATCGTCAACCAACCCAAAGAGAAAACCCGAGACAGCAAAGTCACAGCAGCTCTGAATAAAGACACGGTCACCTCGTTTGCTCTGCAGAAGAATCAGCAGTGTGTGTGTGTGTGTGTGTGAGTGAGAAACAGAGAAGAGGAAAATAAAGTGACTTCAAGAGATTTTCTTTGTGGAATGAACAGCGAGTCTAAATATAGTAACAACATCTGTCAGGCTGAGTGTGATCAGACCGGCTGTCAAACACTGCTGATTATTTACATATTAACCACACAGTTATTCACTGCAAGTCTGTGCCATGAAGTTCAAGAGCTAGTCTCATTCTGGTTGACTGATCTGTTGGCCTAGTTTGGGCTGTCTTTAAATTCTGCTCAGACAGACCTCAAATCATCTCATAAAAACAGCAAAGCACACTTAGATCTATTTCACTCCCACAGGAATCAGTGGGAAAGTACATGTGGCTGAAGTCTGAATAAGAAAATGAACCAAACTGAAACTTAATTACAGCTGACGAGAGCTACGAGGACACTTTGGTCAGGCAAATGTTACTGTAAATATGTTCTTTGTACATGAATTTAATTTAGAAACTGTGTCTACATTACATCGTTTGTCCACAGAGAACAACAATGAGTTTCTTTTTCAGCTGTAAAATGTCACAATTCTTTAAAAAATAACATGTAGGTGTCATTTAGCTCAGTTGGTAGAGCATCCTCCCCACGTACGAAGGTTCAGTCCTTGCCGCGGCGCCCCAGGGTTCGGATCCGACCTGTGGCTCTTTCCCGCATGTCAGTCTGTTCATGTTATGTAAAACTAAAGTTACAGACTTTTTTGGGGTGGTGGTCAGAAACAGGACAGGAAAGAAGCAAAGAGAGAGATGAGGAACAAAACATAACAAAGATCCACGGTTGGACCCAAAGCGGGGATGCTGCAGCTCATGGTCGGTGCTTCAAACTCACAAAAGTTACATAGCTGGACCTGGAAACAGCCTGCTCTCTGATTTAAACTCATATTTTGCCAGATGTTTCCATTAGAGTCCGAACAACAGTTTCAAACTCTGCAGGGGTCATAAAAATATCTTCAAATATGACAAACAGTTACTCACATCGTCGACGTTCCCGCTCGTCCTGTCCTTCCAGCAGAAGTGGATCAGGGAGTCATCAGACTGCTGGATGTACACGGTTCCTTTGCGTTTGTCCGGTGTCACCACGTTCCCCTTCAGGGTCATTTTACCGGCACGAAACTCCACCAGGTATTTGCTGGAGCTTCCCCTGGAGCCGCTCACCAAGCTTGGAAAGAGAGCGCCTGACGACATCTTCAGATCAACCTGAATACTGAGAGGACAACAAAGATCATTACTATGACATGATGATGTTTGATATGAGCAACAACATAGATGTGACACTTTCTTTACTTCTTAGTCTTATGAGAGAAACTTTTCCACATATAAATGTACCAATTGTCCAATAAGTCGGTTAAATTTCCCTAATTTTGACACTACATGGTTACTACAGCTCTTAACATCAGCTACTACTAATACAAGTTTAACTTTTACTGGATATAAGAGATTAAACTTGTACTTTGTGTGCTATTGTTCTGATTACAGTAAGACATTTACTTCAACACATTTTTATAATATAATTATATATTATATAACTTATAGAAATACCAATAAATCCAATAACTTAATATAAACTCAAATCTTCAAAACATTTTGACATGAACTCCAAGTTAGTTATCTAACTCAGCTAGCCTGTTAGCTCAGATTTAAGTGACGGTTTGTCTTATTTTACATTTTCTAACATCTTTTTCGTACAAAATAAAACTTAAAGTGTGACATCTGACAGTCACGGTGTTGCTCTAAAAGTTTAAAGAGTTTAAGTCTGTTAGTTTGTAACATTTCGACTTTTCAAAGCGGAGCTAACAAAAGTAGCAGTTAGCCACCTAGCTGTCGTGCTAACGTTAGCCCGTGACTCGGCTAAACCGAAGCAGGCCAAAGTGTCCTCTAACTGACGTTAGATTAAATAATCCAAAATTTAGCGATGAGAGACAGCTTTGCATGTGAGTGCAGCTTCATGAGAAACTGTCATTTCTAAATGAATCGTGTTAAATTACCTGATTTAGTGCTGGCAGAGTTCTCCAACAAGTTTTTCGTCGCTTGCTAACTAACTGACACGACTTCCGCTTTGGTTTGCTGTTAACGTCCAGTGCGCGCGCCTGCCGCCGTCCCGTTCACTGGTGGTGGGCACTAGTGATGGGAAGTTCGCGAACGAGCCGGCTCTAAGAGCCGATTCTTCAAAGTGAACGACGTAGTGTTGGGAAGGTAGAGTCTTTTAACTGACTCGGATCACTTACTCTCTGAGGGTAAATTGAACTAATCCTTTTTTGAGTAATTTCGTTCATTTCATTCATTCACTAGTGCAGCGCTGCAGCCCTCTTGTGGCCGATGTAAACGTGACAGATGAACGAAAGACCGATCCATATGAACGAACTGCTGCGTGTACTGCTTGTCACACAGCCTGAGCGGCCTGTCAAGTGACAAATGAATGATCCGTATGAACGAACTGCTGCTCGTCCATGCAGCTGCCATGTGGTGAGGGAATGTACTGCATGAAAATGAACGAATCACTCACTGAGACTACTCATTACTCCAGAGTCATATAAAAGATTAGTTCAAGTTGAACCATACGTTCACGACCGACACACCACTAGATCATACCATTATGTGAAAAAGTGATAAAAGAAGCAGCATCTAGCTGCATTTCAATGATTTTGGAGACTGCAAGTGAGTGCAGAATTTGTAAAATGAAAATATCTGTCAGTGCAGAGACAACAACAAACCTGCACAGATGGGGAAAAAAAATGCATAAAAACACTGAATGGAAAAATTGCTTAATAGCACACAAATCATTCATAATTGCTAAATTAGGCTAATATAGAAGCCTGAATACTAAAATGAAGAGTCATTTGAGAGCCGACTCTTCGAAGGGAGGCCGAGGCCAAAAGAGCCGAATCTTTAAAAAGAGCTGAACTTCCCACATCACTAGTGTGGGCACGCGCAGAGTGTGAGTGGGTGGGTGGGAGAGGGTTTCTGGCGCGCGGCCGCTCTCGAGTGCACAGATTGACATCTCGCTCGCGCTCCCTCCTGGTGTGTGTGCAGCCGTTAGCGCGGTGCCTGGACCTGGATCTGCTGGAACTATAGCGGCTGTGTGAATGGTTTAGAGCCGGAACGCGAAACACAAACTGGGGATGCGAGTATTATAAAAATAAAAAATAATAAAACGAGTCACACTCAAGTGGAAAAAAACAACAACAGACGTCACACTGCGCGGGAAAGAAACACAAAAACAAGGTAAGAAATAGCCAGTTGGCTAACGTTAGTCAGCTTTGCTGCCCTTGGATTAGTTAGCGAGCTAAATGCTAACTGCCTCATTCAAACCAGTGCGCTCGGCTAGGCTAACAAACATGGATGCTCCTCTGTGTGTTCCTTTGATGCGGTGCCTGGAGATTATCCGCTTTAACCAACCCGGGTTTGATTCTCGAGCCGAGCCGAGCCGAGCCGAGCCGGACTGGTATTTTCTAGTTCGGTTGGCAAGTCACGAACCGAGATCCCTGTGGTATATATGCGGGGAGGCTGGGCTCACATCCCGGGGCGTCTTATTGATTATTGCGGGGCTGATTGAGTAAAACCGTGAGGAGGAGACATCTTCAGGGTAAATCCGGATTTGTACTCCTGTAGTGTGTGTGTGTGTGTGTGTGTGTGTGTGTGTGTGTGTGTGTGTGTGTGTGTTTCTGATCATGGACATGTTGGAGCGACAGGTGCAACTTCACACACACACAGCCTGATTAATGTGTGGACTGAACAGACTGTAAGAGTCAACATTATTTCCATTGTATTGTTCTTAATGGGGCTGTTCCTATTACAGAGTGTCTTTTCCTGTCCGTGTGTGTGTGTGTGTGTGTGTGTGTGTGTGTGTGTGTGTGTGTGTGTGTAGTGGCAGGTGGTATCACAGACTGGCTGACTTGTGTGGGATTGTATGCATGTTGACGGCAACTTGCTTTCAGTTTTGGTTCTGGGTCTCTCGTGGTTGTAATTTTGTTTAATCAGACTGTTGGTAACTTTCCAGACCTCCATAGTAAACCTCGGTTTGCTCCTGACTAATCAGTGTTATAGTTTATCAGAATCAGAATCACTTTATTGGCCAGGTGTGCATGCACACACGAGGAATCTGACTCCAGTTCACTGTGCTCTCAGTTGTACATACAGGTTAACAAGGAACATGACAGGTAGGCGCAGACATGAACATAAAACATGAAGAAAATAACTATATACATATTTAAAAGATATATATGTGTGCATGCAGCTTCATAGTAAATTATCCGTTATGAATTTTGATATGTATTAGTTGCAGATTTACCACTGTTGATGTAATGTATCTGCATCGTATTATCAGTTTGGATTACGAACATCCATCGTGTGGCTGACTGTTGTGATGATTTCTCCTGGGATGATGTCACTGAGTACGACTGATAAAACAAACATCAGCACGGAGCTGATATCAGGATAAAAACATCTGACAAATAAAAATCTGTTTGTTTTCTGAGCAGCACTGTGTTTAATTTAAGCTCTCTGTGATAGAAATCTAATATGAAGAAAGTTTTCAGCTCCATCTCCTTGTACGCATTAATAAACATAAATATACAGAGTCATCTGTGTAGTTTCACATGTACAACTAATTCAAGGATGCTCCGATCAGTACGTGACATCAGCTTTAAGCCAGAATTACCTCCTCCTTCTCACGGCAGCTACCGATAACTGATCGCTTCGAATGTTTTTAACATTAAAAACTTTTTATTTTATTTTATGCACACCTGAGGGTAAGAACGGCTCAGCTGGAGTGAGCAAAGATGGACGATTCAATATTTCACAAGAAAAACTAAGAACAGCTCTGACAAATGTTGATTTATTCTTTCATATTTTTCATCCACAAACATCTCAGAACTCAAAATAAATTATTACTGACCGGTAATTTATCAGCTGTGATTGAATAATATGAATAATATATAATAAGATCAATTTCCCACTGATATATGATGTTGTTTTGGTCATTTGTACGAGATATTAGCATGACTAGAAGAAGTATATATATCTATAGAGGTGCAGCTACCCTCAGAGTACACAGTCTCACAGTGGCTTTCCTTGTCTCCTTTCCTTGTTTCCTTGTCCTGTACAAACCTTTTATCATCAGAGATCTGCACAGGCCACACTGAGTTCAGAGGAGTCACTATCATCATGTTTTCATTCACTCACTGCTTACATGATGCATCATCTCTTGCCTCTCTATGTAAAATGTCATATCTGAGTCAGCTGTAGTTTACAGTGCGTGTCCGGGAACCCTTTTCACCAAATTCTATTATTTTTCTGAGTCAGCTGCTCGGCGTGATGCCGCTGCCTGGATGTTGTCATCGGTCCGAGCTGTGGTACAAACGGTCATCAGTGAGTCATACGGAGGCCAGTCACATCAAATCAGGTTACTCCGAGATAACAGACCAGTAGTAGGTCAGAGAGGGAGATTATCACTACTGCTAGTTGCTGCTCGTTTGCTAGAGCTGCAGATAACACTACCTTTATTTATTTGACTAATTAATGAACCACTTAGTCTATAAAACATCAGATAATCCACCGCAAATGACCAAAATGATGTCCAGTTTAATTTACAACTATATAAAGAGAGAAAAGAGACAATCCTGTGTATTATATTACAGTCAGACAGATTATACACGGCTGAGCAGCAGTGCAGCATTCACATGGATTCAAGTAAACGTGATTTATTTTAGTGGACTAAAGGAGAGCGCTAAAATGTAGTGAGGCCATCAGACAGTACAATCCACGGTAACAGTAGACGTCACTGCCATCCAGAGTTCGCACCCAGATGTCACCTGTCACAGGTCACCTGTCACATGTCACCTGTCACGACGTGGGCAGTCTGAACAACAAGAAGTTAATCAATAATTAATTGGTTACAGGTTATTCATGAAAATGTGACATAGAAGTCGTCTGCTTTGGTTCCACCTCTAACGACAACATTTAAATATCGCTAAATATTAAATCTTTAGTTATATTTTGGTTGCCCATGACGACCTGGCCCCTTCCTGTCGAGCCCTGTTATAAACTGGAGTAACTTCAATTAGCCGTGGTGCTGTGTAACAGCTTCCTGTCACAGTGTCTCTGCTGTGACCCTTGAAAACCTAAAATTATCCCCCAGCTGGGACTCCCACTTTGGCTCGCTGGTATTTTGGTATTGATATTTCTATCCTCACGTAGACGGACGGCTGACGGGGTTCGAGTTCAGTCTCTGACTTTAGAATAAAACCAGAGTCGGAGACGACGGCAGGAGCTGAGCTGTAAAGGAGCGTCCAGTCGTGATTGGTGGATTCATTAGTGAGACTCACAGAGGGTGAACGCTGCTGAACGTTACATGTATGTTACAGACTCAAACCAGAGGACGCGTTTCAGTTAGCACATAATGTAAAATGTGTGACATTACTTATTGAGATGAGGTGATGTTTGAATCATCTTGTCAGTGTGAAGTACTTTGTTTATTTTGGTTCCCACAAGTCCTTGAAATCCTTTAAAGTTTGTGAATTTGATGGGGAAAAGTCAAACAGACAGACATAAGTTCACTGAAGTGAATTTCTATATTCTTTGTGTGATGTTGTACTTAGCGTACTGCCCAGTATAAAAGTTATTAATCTTGATCCTGGTCTCAAACTATGCCATTTTAGGTCCTTGAATTTAAGGGAACTGGACCTACAAAGTCCTTGAATTTGATGTTTAAGAAGGCGTATAAACCCTGCGTGGATAGCAGTTTACTGTTAGACTGAGTAGAGTGACTAGTGTGAAAGTGTGACTTTTCTGAAAAGCCGTGCACGTAAACAGGAAGTTTATGAGTTCAGTTAGACCAGTCATTCAGACTTTAGAGCTGCCTCTTGATCCCGTCGACATCCAGCTGAGCTAAACTCTCCATCAAACACGTCAAACTGCATGTAGAGACGAGATAAGCGTTCATTAGTTAGTCTCACTGTCTGTAATCTTAATCTTCAGGTGTGTGTCGGCCTCCTTATCAGAGAAACTTCAGATCCCCTGAAGGGAAAACTCAGTTTGCCTCCTGAATGAGAGACGGTGGCTGCTCGGCGGTGACGGCCTCGGGTCATGAGTCTTCCACGAGCAGACAGGACGGTGTAACAGTCATGTGATCGCGGGTCACATGGTGCTGTCAAATATTCACCTTCAGTCTCGACAGTCTGCGACTTCACACTCTCTGTCTGTCTGTCTCTCACCCTGAACCGTCTGTCTGTCTGTCTGTCTGTCTGTCTGTCTGTCTGTCTGTCTGTCTGTCTGTCTGTCTGTCAGCCTGTCTGTCTGTCTGTCTGTCTGTCTGTCTGTCTCTCCCCCTGACCCGTCTGTCTCCCCTCATCTTCATCATGTTTCTCTCGGTCGTCCATCTCTGATCTGTGAACATAGATTTGTTCTGGTGGATGGTGAATGTTCTCTGCAGTCTTTCTGGATGAAGTGAAATGATTTCATATTAATAAATAAATAAATAAATAAGAAGCTGTGATCACAGCAGCATTAATGAAGTCTCAGTTTGTTTTATCAGGATCAGAGCAGAAAGCTGTTTTTAGCAGCACTGCTACGATCACAGTCTTCTTCTGTTGAGCACTGAGCAGGTCTGCCATGCTGTCAGACATAGTGCCTTGCCCAAGGGTATCTCAGTTGTTATTACTCTTACAGATACTGCTTATAGATCCAGTACTTCACCAGTACTCTTATTGACTCTTAAAGCCCAGACATATTTTTTAAAAATGCAACTTGATTTTAGTAATGTTAATATTAATAAAGTTTTGTTGTCTCGGCCTGCAGACGTTGACGGATCACCTGAAGCGCTGCTGAAATGTTGAGTTGATAAATCAGTGAGTAAAATTAATAAAACATCTGCTCAGTGATCATCACTTAGATTTAGTAGTCTGCTACTAGTAATAACTGATTCTGTGACAGCGTGATGTTTCCTGCGGTGAAAATGTCGTATAGATGCTGTAGAACCCAAACAAAGTGTGACGTCTTCAAACTGTCAAACTCACAAACTATTTGATTTTTTATGACTTAAACGATTAAATAAAAATAGTCTGCAGCCAGTTTTCTGTCAGTGAATTTAATTGATTAATTACTCCATCATTAAATATACCAACATTCACAGATTTGTCACAAACTGAACTCTGTTCTGGGGCCGTGAAGCACTCAGTACTCTGCTCACACAGTTTGTCAGAGCACTGAGCAGAATCCAGGTCATTACTGTAATGTTTCTGCACTGTTAGCATGTGTGTGTCCATTGAGAAAGCTCAATGCACGAACACAGACAGACAGACAGCTGATTGGACATTAGCTAATGAATTGGATTGGCCTTTTTGCATCAGAAGCATCCCCGTGCCAAGACGTAGAGACTGATGGGTAAGCAGGCAGGCTGTGGAGGTGTGTGTGTGTGTGTGTGTGTGTGTGTGTGTGTGTGTGTGTGTGTGTGTGTGTGTGTGTGTGTGTGTGTGTGTGTGTGTGTGTGTGTGTGTGTGTGTGTGTGTGTGTGTGTGTGTGTGTGTGAGCTCATTCTTTGAAGAAGTCGTTGTTGGCTCTCAGTTTTATTTGTCCCCCGCTGCAGACCTGAGATCTCTGCAGCATAGACAGTAAAACTAGTGGACAAAGTCGAAGGTGACTCGCCTTGTACTTTCACTTCATCAGCTCATGCATGCCTCCTGACAAATGTTTTTACTCCCAACAAACCGCAACACACTGGTTCTCTTGGAACAGGATGAAGATTCCTGACAGAGTGAGTCACATATCCGTCTATTCCACATCATCATCTTCAGAAGCTGTGGTGTTATTCACCACGAGCAGTTAACGTTGTTTACGATGGTGGAGTCTTTATTTCTGTACGGCTGCTTTGTCATCCACACTTTGTCACCTTTTCTGTGACTTTTCTCCGTCTCCGTTTTTTTGGCACAGAAAGAAGACGTTCCTGTTCTCACATAAAGCTCTGATTGTTTTTGCAAGCAGCCGGAAACAAGCGTCAGGTGATCGCTCCGTCTGAGAGCAGACATCAGAACGTCAGCGCTCTCACCTGAGCAAACAAGTTTTTAAAATCATCTCAAAGCTTTGTGGCGCTCTGTAAACGCTGAGATGCATCAGTGCTTAGTTTCCGTGCCTGCATGCAAATGCACAGCAGCTGTGTTTACTGTGTTAAAATCTATTGAGCAGCGCCTCGTGGTTGATTGTAACCTGATCAGGATAAATTCAGAGCTGCACGCTCACAATCACTGACCGACTGTTTGTTAGCTGTTTCATTTTATAACTACGGCTGCAACAGATTATCGATTCATGTTCTGATGATGTTCCAGAGTAATGCATTCATCTGTTTGTCTGTAAAATGTCAGGAAGCGCTCCAGAGCGACGTGTTCAAATGTCACGTTTTGTCCCGAACCCAAAGGTTTAAATTCACCATCATGTGTGACACAGAAAAGATTATTATAACAATCATAAGCTCAGGCATCATCATGATCTGTACTTTACTCTGTCTCAGTTTTTCTGCGTTCACACCTTCAAAGCTGCAACTTTAATTTTCACATTTGACGAGTTTATTGTTTAATTTATAAAAATAGCAAACACACGTCAAACCGAGAGGATCTGAAGGAGTTTATTTATCAGACACTGATTTAAAACGATGACTCTCGCGCCTCGTTCGTGATCATGAAGCAGCTGACACGAGGCCTCTGAGTGTTTAGTTGAAGTCTTTTTACTCCACTGTGAGCAGCATGTTGATAACAGCAGACAGGAGCTGTGGTCAGATTCCCAGAAGACCACTTAGAGATGAACGTCTGAGCGGAGAGAGGATTGAAGAGTGTGTAACCTTCAGTGTGAGGTGCAGGAGCTCTGTTTACAGAATATAATATTCATAACATAACATAAGAATCATGTTTTGTTAGAATGAGACTTTTATATCTACAGACGCCAAAATGGACAAACTAAACAATCTCTCTCTAGATCTTTGTGCGTTTCTGCAGCCACAGTAAGAAGAGGGTGAGGCGAGGGGGTTTCAATCTGCAAATGCCACTAAATGCTGCACACCGCTCCTTTAATGTTTCCATCAAAATAAAATATAATGCAGCAGATTGAACCTCAGCATTCTGGCTGAAACAATCAGTCGATTCATTGATTAGATGTCAGACAACTTATTAACTAACAGATGAATTGATGGTTGCAGTCCGACTGTCTTCTGTTTGATGTTTTTTAGAGGAACTTTCCTTTCCTGAATGTTTGTTTGATTCAATAATTCATGATGACTGTGTAATATTAATGCAGCTAAACGAGGTGAAATGAGGAGGAAACAGGGAGGATGACGAGGTGTTTGGAAAACAGAAGGCAGTGAGGAGAGGAGGCGACACGTTAATGAGGAAGTGATGACAAAGGTGAAGGCGGAGAAGGACAAAGAAAGACTCAATCCATTAATCTCAAACAAAAGTGCTAGTTTTGTTTTTTGGACCGATGGTCAAACAAAACGAACATTTTGTGTCTCTTCGAGTGTTTGTTGTGTTCATTTCACTGCAGCTGAAATCTAAAAAGAAGAACAAGTGATGACAGCAACAGAGAGAAGGATGAAAAGACTGATAATTAATAAATGGATTGAAATCAGACTTGTTGAGCTGGACTATAATACGTCCTCTGTGCTTCATTTGCACTTTCTGTTTCGTTTTGGTGAAGTATAACGTGTGTGTGTGTGTGTGTGTGTGTGTGTGTGTGTACAGACAGCTGCTGGTGGTTCGTGTAGTCAGTAATTCAGACTAATGATCCTTGTCTTCCCTGCTGGGCAGTGACGAGCGATACAGCAGTGTTGAGCAGACTCGAGTCGTGAGTCGTGTTTCTGACGGAGTGCTCTGTGCAGGCTGAAACTCAACCACAGAAACATTGACACATTTAACACACAGTGTGAGAGTCACAGAGACAATAACAAATCTTTTGTCCAAACAGGAAGTCGGTACAGACTGTCTGCATCAATCAGCCTGTACGCTCAGCTGATTGGACGTGAGTTAGCATGTCTCGCCCAGTCTGTTGTGGAACAAATGGACAGCGAGCGCCAAGTCAACAAAGCAGGAAACACTGACAATAGCTGCATGTTATCAGGCCTGTGTTGTGATGCTCAGTAGATTTAAAGATACTTTAATAGTTTGAATTTCCTCCAGAGACATTTCTTTCTTTTTTTTGGACCTACTTGAAGCTCGATGGCGTGCTGTTTGTTTGATTTCAAGCCAAAAATCTTCTGTGACTGTGTCTGTGTCATGTTTTCTCTCCTCGTCTCGTGGGCTGTGTCTCTATTGTCTGTATCTGTGTTTGTTCAACTCGTCTTCGGCTTCCTTCATCGTGTCTTCAAGTGTCTCGTCTTGCTGCCCTGTCACCCTGAAATGATGTGAAGGTTTTCTTAGATAACGTGAACGCAGATTGTGATGCATAAAATCTTAAGAGGCAGGTTGACGCCCATCAACAGGATCTGGACAAAGAGAACACATCTCAGATTGTAGATTTGGAAGCAGACCTTGACTGAGCTGAGGCGTCACAGGAAATACAAGACAACAACAACAAGATATTAAAGACAGAGTTACCCGGTGAACCAGAGACCGTCTGCCAGTTTCTTAAAGACCGGCTGCAGTGGACGGTGTCACCGAGTGTGAGTGGGTGTTGCTGGGAAAGAGCTTTGGTGCTCAGTGAACCGTCACTGGATAAACAGAGGGTTAATACCAGGCTGAAGAGGACACACACACACACACACACACACTTATCCCATCAGAGGCCTGTACCATGAAGCAGAACTTTGGGTTAGCGAGGTAACTTCAGGTTTAACTCGCTATAGTAACTCATGCTGCACATCTGACCTGCAGAGCATGCTCAGGATAACATTAAAAGCACAGAGGAGCGCCCCCTACTGTCCTCTTCACTTCATTTTTGTTCCTGTTGGCTTTGAGCCATGTCGATTTCATTGTTTACTGATGATTATGAAAGTCAGCCTCCTCACCACTTTACACGATGTTATTTATGTTATTTCACTCTGTCAGGGTTGCAGCTAAAGGAACAGAAGTTTAGTTTAGTTGGGCTGGTGGATGTGGGCAAAACTCCACTCCGCCATAAGTCTGTTTTTGTTTTTTTGAAGGTCAAGTTTCCACAAAGATGTTGCTGGAGCGCCATCAGAAGCATCTAATCCCTCATTTCAGACACAATGCCACTACCAAGTCAACCAGGCTGACCACAGAGTGCGCTGAACTGAGCTGAACGTCGTGTCTGAAAGGGTCATGAGAGTCTTTGTTGTTATTTGATAAGCTCTAATAGCGGACACTAAGAACTGACTTTGGACAGGTAGATCACCTCTGGAAGGAGATTCGTGCAGGTTTGCTCGTTCACCGTGCTGTGAGGGCTCATCATGTGACAGCCGAGCTTTGACAGCTGTAGTTATGATTATGACTGATGCTGAATTTATGTTTATCAGCTTTACAGACACATCATTGTGGTTTGAGTTGTTTCGACACAACAGATATGTGAGAGTTCTCTTCTTCTGTCGCATGTTGAAGATTTTCTTTCACATCGTGGCACTTTGAGGAAGTGACTTATCTGCACTTTAAAGTCAGCCGCTGCACAAGAGGAAGAACTTTCTTCAGATAAAACAGCACGATCACCACATGAAAATAAGATGCACTTCACCGCCATCGAGCTGTTGGTGTGTGAGCGGAGCGACGGCTTGTTCACAGTGAGAGAGAAAAACAGCTTTGAATATTATAATTGTGATTCTAGCTTCACACACTCTGAAACACGACGACCCGTCTGACCGCTGAACTGAACTCATGACAGAACTGATGACTTGAAGTAAAGGGAAGTGACACATCACTCTTCCTCTGTGGTGTCACTTCGTGTATTAAGCAAGGCCCGAAACTCCAAACGTCTCCTCTCTGATATTGAACAACACAGCAACGGTTCATGGTGTTTCAGTTATAGCACATGACGCATCACTTTCGATGACGGAAATAGAGGAACTCTTGGAACGGTTGTAAAATAAACACGGCCGTAAATGGACTGTACATAGAGCCCGTATCTCATTCACCATGTGTGCACGGTGCCAAGTGCTCATCAGTTTTAGGAGCTAACTGTTCACACACACATTCACACACCGATGGCGCAGCATCAGGAGCATTTCAAGGTTCAGTATCTTGCTCAAGGATACGGAGGAGCCTGATTAGTGGACGTCATCTTTGATCTAATAACATAATATCTGCACTGAACTAATATTGGTCGGTACATGAAGCCGTTTAAAAGGTTGTGTCTGTGGTAGAGCTGCAAGAATTTGTCAGTTACGTGCCAGATATTAAATTAATCAGCCACTATTTTGATAATTGATTAATTGTCTGAGATTTCAGCCTCTCACACGTGAATATTTTCTGCCTTCTTTCTTCGTCTGTGACAGTAAATTGAACATCTTTAGGTTGTCGATTAAAAACAAGACATTTGAGGACGTGGCCAAACAACTGATTGACTACTCGAGAACACGATTGACCAATAATTTGCTCATGAAAGTAATCGTTAGTTGCAGCCCTGGTCTGAACGTCTCATGTGATCTGTGCTGTGAAACTCTGCAGCTTCTTTAGTCTCTGCAGTGTGTTCAGGCTCGTTGGCAACGCTTCTGAAGATCTTCAAACACTCACTTCCCTCCATCAGCACACACACACACACACACACACACACAGCCTGCAGTTAGTTACTTTGTTTACCACATGTTTCTGTTTTAAATGTGTTTTTATGATCTTTCCTCTGCTGCCTTCAGGTTCCTCATGTTGTGTTCGGTGTTATTAATCAGGCGGACTTCAGGACGTGGTCGGTTTACAGACGGCTCCGTGTTTGGCTGTTTGGTTCTGTTTGTTATGGAGACCACGCTAACATCGTGCAGAGCCCGGTTACACAACCTCGAAGAGCCGAGCAGAACAAAGTGAAGTCTGGACCGATGTTCACACGCCGCTGTTTGTGTCTTTGTTCTGAACACAACAGCAGTAAACATGGCAACATGAAGAATTATGTCCTGTTGTTTATTCTGCTGAAGCCCGTCCGTTTATTGATCCATCTGTGCCCTCTGCACGCTGCAGTCTGTTTCCAGTTTGTGTGTTTGAAGGATGAGGTGTGATCTATAGCTAGTACGGCTGCAACTAACAAATATTTTCAAAATTGATTAATCTGTCGAATATTTTCTCGATTAGTCGATGAGACGTTCAGTTTACTGTCACAGAGGACGAAAGAAAGCTGAAAATATTCACGTGAGAAGCTGAAATCTCAGAATTTGGACATTTTTTCTTCATTAAAACGATGAATCGATTATTTATAGAGTTGGGCAAACGGATGACTTTATATCACGGTCGTGATCTGAGGCATCTACAGTCTACTTTACGTAGAGATCATCGTCCTCTTACTTCTGTTTCCAAACCTCACATGAACTCACTGACTACCTGAGGCTGAGCTCGAGCTGCACGCGCTCAGTGACGCTCAGGTGTGTGGAAGTGTCTCATTAAGACACACACTGTACGCCGTCGCCCTCGTTAACTCTTTGTGTTCATTCTGTTTCTTCCTGTGAATGGCTCATTCAAAAAGACTAAAGCTCATTGGCTATCGCTTCAAAGGTGGGCAGAGTCATCGTTTAAGGCTCACAGTGTTGACACACACACACACACACACACACACACACACAGTCTCATGATAATCCCTGGTGTATGGATGAACCGCCCTCATTGGTTAATCCCGGTCAGGTGGGCAGTGAAGCTGCGTTGTGACTGGTTAATCCGAGGCACAGTGGTGGGTGGGATTAAACCGATGTGTTGTCAGGCGTGTGTCATTGTCGAGGTAGGGTTGCCATGGCAATAGCCACCATCTGGTGCCATGTAGGGCTTTAGACTCAGACTAATGGATGACACACAGATGAGGACTGATTTCAAAATAAAAGTTTGGACGTCTTTTATTTTCCTCTGAACAGGATGCTTTTCGTGTGTGTGAGTGTGTGTCTGTGTGTGTGTGTGTGTGTGTGTGTCTGTGTCTGTGTGTTTGTTTATGGCGTGTTCTCAGTCCATGTTTTTTTATACACTGTGTGTGTGTGTGTTTGTGTGTGTGTGTGTGTGTTTAAGATTATCCCTGTATGTTTAGGGAACCTAAGTTAACCTCCTCCCACACACTGCTCCAGTTCAACACACACACACACACACACACACACTTATAAAAACATCTTTGTTTATAGTATGAGTGATGGAGTCTGACTAAAACAGACACAGCTGACCTCATTGGTCAGTTTTAGATTAGAGCGTCACTTTTTCCATCGACCATAAATGTCCATAATTAAATTTATGAGGTTCCAATAAAAAATGTGTTGATGTTATTTCAGGATTATCACGGCTGCAGTCTGAGATGTCAGGAACCTTCTTGAGGCTGAACTTTGAACTCAAAATATTAAACTTAAATATGAATCATCGAGTGTAATCTGTGGGGTCAGTCGAGGCAAACACCATAAAACATCCAGTACTGAACTTGAAAGGTGGAGTGAGTGATTCTAAGTAATCTGATTACAATCCAACACACTTTATTTTAAATTCACAGTGTCTTACACGGTGTGCTGACTTTCTGCTGTGTGTGTGTCAGATATTCAGTTTACTTTTAGTTCACAAAGAGATGCTGTTGTTGTGATGTCAGGCTGCACCCTGCAGCTGTAGATAACCATGAATACATTTGCTTATGGAGATTAGTTTTATCAGCCACATGTTTAATGTGACGTTTAAAATCACCTGACATTTAAGGAGTCATTAAGATCTTTCCAGGAAGACTTCATTACCCAGAATGCTGTCTGTTAACTTGTAGTCACTGCTTTTATTATTTCAGTCTCCTCAGAATAAACGTGACAGCACACAGAGTATTTAAGTACGCGTGTAACTCACACCGATCAGTCTGTGATGTTCTCGTTACAACATTCAGCCCGTGGTGAGTCATCATGTGATAATCGCTCATCAGAAAGGTGACGGCGTGGTGTGAAGACGGCGTCGAGCTTCTCTTCCTGTTGTTCATAAGTCTGCAGCTCTCTGGTTCTCTGGTGCCTGCTGACCCCCCGTTCGCCTGCTGTCTGACAGGGCCGGGCTCCGGTACCGCTCAGGTCAGAGGTCAGAGGTCAGGATTTCGTACAGGACCCTCAAATCTGCTAAAATCTGTTATCTTATGACACATAAATAACAAACCCACATGTGAATACTTTGAGGATTTGTTCCACCCAGTCTGCAAATGATCACAGGTCACATGATGTCCGTCTTCCTGTTTGACGCTGCTGTTGTTGTTGTTGATGGGTGTGTTGTGTGTTAGTGTGTTACCCTCCTTCACTCTCCTGATCTCCTTCAACAACAATGCTCACATAACGTTGCATAACACGAGCTTCAACTGCTGAACAAGACAGCGGCAGCAGCTCTGATAGACGACTGTTACCTGTTGGCTGTTTATCGGCTCTGCGTGTGCTGAAGGTCTTCCTGCTGTTGACGGTTAAAAATGATTCAAACACTAAATGATGTTAAAAAGTTTCTACACTGAACGAGTCAATCTTTTTCTCCAACACTGTTTAACTCACAGATCAGCAAATCACGTCACAGTGAAGTTTATTTTGAATCCATTCTGTCATTGAACAGTTTAAAAGAACTTTGTTCACTCTGCAGAGTCTGTGTGTTGTCGTGTTGTCGTGCAGTGTATTTTATTTAATGCTGCAGATAAACTCACACACTCATCACAATTTAACCAACGTGTTTTCACACCAGAGCCCGACTGATTTGGCGTTTTTCAGTCCGATCCGTCACGTTTTCAGAGAGGAAAAATTCACATTATTACAGATATGAGAGCTGATACAGTGAATTTTTGATGTGGAGTGAAGATACTCAGACGGCTTCTTTCTTAAATTTCAAGTTAAATATAAACTCTGCAGTGACACCAGTGAATTACAGTTCGTTCTCTGATACACGGCGTTATGAACGGTATATAATGCAGATAATACATCGATATGTCTGAAAGAGCGATATCAAACATCTGTTTGTGGTGATCTCTAACGCAGGAGTCAGCTCTGATACTGCTGCAGAGACGACGATAAAAGAGAGCACACAGAGACTTTGTTGTGGTTATTTATTAAATTCATAAAAGTACAGATCGGCCTCTCGGCAGCTCTCAGGTAGCAGATTACATAACCTGCTGAATGCTGAGAGAAGACGACGACGAACCTCGGCTCACACTGCTCTCACTACTTCAGCTCAAATCAGTCGTTTGTTCGAGGCTGTGTGCTGTATATTTTATATCAGTATTTCTGTAGCAGACGTACGAGAGCCGTGTAGTGGAAGAGGTTAGAGTCTGAGGTGAACTTTGGACTCAGTAACTGAAGCTGAAGGTTAGACGGCCGCTGCTGCATGTTGATAACAAATCCAGAAACTTCCTGTAAGGTAACACACCTTTAATCGCTCCTTACCACCTCCTCTTGTCCGTCTCCTGCAGAAAGGTGAGCTTCATTCAGGACACAGAATATAAATAAGTCACCTCCTGCTCATAAACATGCAGCCTCACGTGTAAAAGGTGGGACAAGTGTGAAGTTATTAGTTCCCGACTGAAGCTGTTCATGTTATCGGAGTCTCTCCTCTCTCTCCCCCGTGGACCCCGTGAAGAACACAGGCCTGCTTTTGTTACAGATGAAGCGTCAGTAAAAGCAAAGCAGAGGCTGTTCAGTGAAACTCTATCGGCGTCAGGGAGGTTTAATGGAGCGAGCGGTCATCCTACACCTGAGAGGTGACCAGATCTGACAGAATATGAATAAATTCCTCCAATCCGTTGATATTTTTGTAGATTAATTAGAACCATCTTGTTATTTGGTGACTTATAAGAAGATGTACAAGAAGGAAGGTCAAACTAGACTTTTTTTATTGGGGAAATAAGAGGAAAAACGACATCAAACCGAGTTGTTTTCATGTGAACGTTTGGCTCATGAGTGTCGTCTTTTCTCGTTTTTACCTGACAGGTGAGAGGCTGAGTGAGTGAGAGAGCGAGTGAGAGAAGAAAGACAGAGAGGCCATGGAGCAGCAGAGACAGAGATCTCTCTCCACATCCGGAGAATCGCTGTACATCGTGCTGGGAGTCGACAAGACTGCCACAACAGAGGACATCAAGAAATGTTACAGGTACGTTGTGAACCACTAGAGGGAGCCAGAGGCCTTCGAGCAACCCATTTAATGAGTCTAATTAATGAGATTCTGGTTCCTCTGTTCTCTCTCTCAGGAAACTGGCGTTGAAGTTTCACCCAGACAAGAACCCGGACAATCCAGATGCGGCGGAAAAGTTCAAGGAAATCAACAACGCCCACTCCATCCTGAGCGACGCCACCAAGAAGAACATCTACGACAAATACGGCTCGCTGGGGCTCTACGTCGCCGAGCAGTTCGGAGAGGAGAACGTCAACACCTACTTTGTTCTGTCGAGCTGGTGGGCGAAGGTAGGATGGACAGACGGGGACGGGCTGCGAGGGCAGATTTATTTCTCTGTCTGTGTTCAGGAGTGTTTTAGAATTTAGGAACTTCAGACCTGATTCTTCATGAGGTTTCCTTCATCTTCGTGCAGTGTGTAATCAGGATTCATTGCTCCATCTCCCCTCATCAGTCAGTCGGTTGTTTTAATATTTCATGTCTCTCTGCTCTCCGTCCTGCAGGCCTTGTTCGTCTTCTGCTGCCTGTCCACAGGCTGTTATTTCTGCTGTTGCCTGTGCTGCTGCTGTAACTGTTGCTGCGGTAAATGTAAACCTCGGCCGCCCATGGACCAGGAGCCCGACTTCTACGTGTCCCCCGAGGACCTGGAGGCCCAGATGACCGCTGAGGAGAGAGGTGAGGGGACGGGGACCCGTGTCACTATTAATATTATTATACATTCACAAAACTACATCCCTAAAGGCCATGAAACCTCTTTAAAGTGCTGCAGAGGTGTGAACCTGCCTGTCACATTTCCAGTGGCTGGTCTTATAAGGCAACTCACCTGTTTCCATGGCCAGTCAAGTTTTCCACGCATCCAAAGAGAACAAACTGAGTCCAGCAAACGCTCCGGCCTGAATCATTTCTGAAGTTATTAATCGTTGCTAGGGTAACGTGTGAGTCTATTTTTTGAGGATTACTCCTCGTTAAAGTACTTCAGATGAAAACGATAGCAGTGTGCATCTTTGTCAGGAGGTCCGACGTGTAAACACGAAGTTTATTCTTAGTCGACTTAATTTGGACCTGCAGGATAAGATGACACCTGCAGAACACACACACACACACACACACACACACACTGTTCAAACAGCAGTACACACTCATGACTTCTCACAACAGTGGACTTCTTCTTTCTATATTTTAATTGGTTTACGTGTGTGTGTGTGTGTGTGTGTTTGTTCCCCAGATGGCGGTGACCCAATCGTGATGCAGCCGTCCTCCGCCACAGAAACCACCCAGCTCACCTCTGATGCCCACCAAAGTTACAGGACCGAAGCATACTAAACACACACACACACACACACACACACACACACACACACACACACACACTCACACACACAAACAGCTCCACCACAATCACAGAACTGATGCACATACTGCGCACACACACCTTTCATGTCAGTTCATCTGTTATTTTCCCGTCATCTTCAGCATTAATGAATAGATCACGCACACACACACACACACACACACACACACACACCAGCAAATACTACATTCAGCATGAACTCGACGGCTCAGACCAAACCTCGTGAGGAGAGAAGGAGGAGGACGAGTGAAGGAGAGGAAACAGACACAATATTTTAAATCAAAGTAATTAGATCATGTGACATGACGGGGCGTTCAGGGCGGTTTTATGACCCAAAATATCAAAAATATTCTGTCGGATGCACTAAAAAGGGACGAGCCAGAGACACTTTTATCAATAACAAGATGAGAAGAGGTCTGCACCAGTGTTGCAGTCAAGACCACCTAAACCGAGACCAAGACCAAGGCCAAGACCAGACAGCATACAGTCGACTTAGTTTTACAGATGAACTCTTTGTGCTTTAGGTCGTCACACTTTATTAGAGAACGTCTGTCTGTCGGCTCGTGGTCTTTGTGGTTAAACCTCGACCTGTCCTGTCTGTAGTTTTCTGTGCCTCGCAGGTGTTTGCTCCAAAACTACAGACTGTAGAACAACTTTTCCAGCCGCTTTCACTGTAATTTGTCTGACTCTTATATTTTCAGTTCATTATGAAACTGTGAGGACGAGTTAGACATTTTTAGGTGACAAGTTGTGTTGTCTACTTTTCATCTGCAGTCTGTGAGATGTAAATTTCCTCATCTCTCCCCACGAACTGTCTGCATGCAGCCTAAAGTTTATGATGCACACTCATCAGAACCACGTCCACGCCTGTTTTGAACTCCCATTACGAAGGATCTTCAACTCAGACATCTATAAAGTCTAATGTGCGCAAAGCTGAGGAACGAGCTTCGTAAAACATGATTCAACATGTTGTTTTTAAACCATAAAATCAGCGTGTTTTAACCTTAAAATCTGAAGTCTGTTGATCATCAGCTCACAATCTTTTCATACCGACAGTTGAGACACAAACAGTCTCCTTTTAGCTCGCTGGGAAACACTTGTCGAAGCTCCTCTGTCAGCCTGACGCTCGCTGGAAGTAGGTCAAAGATCCAGCCTATATGTTCAGTCAGCAGTTGATAGGAGCGGGCGGAGGCGGGGGGGTGTGGGTGTTTATTTGTCCTCAACACCCTCGTGAACATCACAAAGGGAACAGCTCTCCGTATGGAGAGGGCAGCTCACACTTCAACAGGTGCCGCACCGGCATCAATTCGCCTCACTTAACGTGTTATGACTTTTATTCTGAAGTAATTACACATTTTATAAGTTTCTCTGTGGCTAAATTACAATCCTGGAGAGACCCGCGAAGACTTGAACTCATTTTTTATGATAAATGTAGCAGGCAGCTGTCAGCACGTCATACGAGGCTTCGGCTGAAACTGTTAATCAACCAGACAGAAACGTTTTCACAACGTTGTGTGATGCTGGAAATCCTGCAGCTGCTGCTGGGACTCTTAATCAGCGTTGGCACCCGTGTCCATGACTGAACTCTTACGACGTCGTCTAAAACGTATCGCATTGCTTCAGTCTCTCAGTTTATCATTAATTAGTCACATTAAATGTTTTTAACACTAACGTATTGTAGATTTCCTGTCGTCCTCCTCTCCTCCTCTCCTCCTTTTCTCCTCCACACATGAAGGCTTGATTCACATTGCTGTGTCCCTCAGTGTTATTAGTTAGAGACATGAACACACATTAGCGACCTCCTGCTGTCATCCAGAAGAACAGACACACACACTGATTGAGCCCCTTGATTATTATTTTTCTTTGTTTTTAGTTTTCATTTTGTTTCGTGAGAACGTAAAGATGCTGTACATGTCATGTAAACTTTATGTTTTAGATTTTGCGTCACTGTATTTCTTGGTTGAGTTGGTCAGAAATTTGGCTTTTTCTTTCTTCAGTTTGTCTCCGTAGAGCTGCTTTTCATTGTTTTTCTTATTTATGTTTAACGAAGGGACAATATCCATATCCAAAGTCTTATTTGTTCACGTGACGGCAGTTTTCTAGAGCAGTTTACAATCACGCCCAATTAGAAAGGGTATAATTCTCCAGGATAACACTTGTAGTTCGTCTTTATTTGTCGCCCACGAGTAGCACTCTAGCTCTGCTTTAGTAGAAACTACAGAAACATTGTGGTTGTTTGTGTCGACTATTTGATTTTTGTACAAAAGGAAACAAAAAAAAAACACCTGCGCTGAACTAAAAAGACTAATTTATTCACGATACTTTCTTTAATTTCTCAATCAGAAACACTTTGTTCATTTTGTATTCATACATATCAAGAGAAAGTGCAATAAGAGCTGAATAAGTCTCCACTTTCAATCGATAATTTTAAAGGTTGTTTCAGGGAATCTGCAGTCCTAAATTAGCCCTAACCTTAAGTCATCACCGTCACGTACAAACATGAACACACAAGGATTTTAA
Organism: Argyrosomus regius; assembly: GCA_946959425.1. Taxonomy (NCBI): domain Eukaryota; kingdom Metazoa; phylum Chordata; class Actinopteri; family Sciaenidae; genus Argyrosomus; species Argyrosomus regius. Next base: position 2,220,384 of record OX336891.1, on the reverse strand, counting down.
ACATGATTTGAGGGTTTTTCTGACGCCTGCAGACGTTCTGTTTTAACCAAATTTATCTTTACTTCATTAGTTTTGTGCTTCATGTCATGTGACCACTGAAATCCCTCCGTTCTTCCTCCCACTTTTTATTCACCCTTTGACCAAACATGCAACAAACAGTGAGTGAGTGAGTGAATGCGTAAACCCGGGGTCTAAACGCTTCCATTGTTAGATCTAAAACAAAGACATAAATAACAAGAACTGATGTAAGTGTGAATATAGCGACCAGATGATAATAATAATATTGAAGCATTATTTTATTTATTTTATTTTTCTTATGTTTTTAAATAATTGATTAACAGCTAGCCAGTATGTTGAAGGGGATGTATAGAATTTTAGATGTGAACCATTTTTTGACAGTGAAGTGTCAAAAGACGGCCGACCTGCTGTATATACACGCAGTGGCACAGTACATAGAGACGTAGAAGGTTTTCTGTTTTTAGCATGGACTGGTCATGTTTGCGTCTGTCAGGCAGACGTGTGGGTAACTGATGTACTGTTGTAAAATAAATGTTTCTGTTGCTTCAGAGCCTCTCTTGTCTTCTGTGAGTTTATTTGATTTAAAAAGTGTAAAGGTTTATATTTATGACCCCAAATACTGTTCTTACTTTTGTGTAATTAGCATAAAAATATGCTAATGTTATGTCTCTATTGATATCAGCTGAAAAAACAGCATGTGTTACAGGAAAAGAAGAGGACCGAGACAGCTGCCCTGTGGAACACCACAATACATTTTATAAGATTAGATATAAATTAATGTGGAAAAACAATCCCCCAAAAAATCCAACCAAACCAACAAAAATCAACAAAAAACAGTGTCACATTCTTGGCTAAACATTCCAGCTTTAATTTATTGCATACATTTACAGATTTAATGTTTTCCTGAAACCTTTAAACAACAAATTGAGTTTTCAGAGTCTGAGACTGTTTGTCTTCACTCATACGAAGCGTGGAAACACCACATACCACCTCGGAAAATGTTTGTCTCTCCAAGTCCCGCTATTTTGGGAGACATTAAAATCCAACTGACCCTGTTCAAGCACAGACAGCAGGTTTATTCCTATTAAGAAGATTAATTATTGTTGTAGAAAAGTGGTTCTCCTGATCCACACTTCTCCTAATATTTCCTGTTTGGAGCCACGATTGCAGACAAGTTTTGAAACGTTAATTTGACCACCACATCACAGTTTAGTTCATAACTGATCATGGATGTATGTACGCACTACCTGAATAAACGTGACAACGTATCAGGCTGCTATTAAAATAAAATATTTCAGGAAATTCAAAACTTGTTTTAAACATTCCAGTGATATCTTTAATTTCGTTCAAACAGTTGTCAATGATTTGATATGTTTTTTAATTAATTAATTTAAAATATTTAGGAAGGTCATGTACCATCAGTGGTACTCACAGTTTGAGAACCAGTGCCATAGACACTCAACAATTGAGTCAATATGGCCAAATATTATTATTATTTATTAGTTTCTGACTCTGGAAAAAGTTTATTTTTTCTATTTTCTATCTATTTTATGTGTAATATTTTTTTCACGTCCGTTCACCGAGCCTTCGGGGAGGTCCACCTCCTGCTTTAATAACCTCTGCTCTAAATCATATAATACTTAACCAGCGGTGTGTCTAATGCACGCGACTCTATCCAACCTACAGTGTGTCACATTCTCAGTCAACATGTAATTCTGTGTCGATAGCAAGCATGACAGAAACGTGCCTCAGGTGTGACGCAGAAACGTACGACCGTAGATCATCAGCAGTGTGTAAATACTTAGTGAATGGTTCATAACACGTTATAAAGTGTTTGTACGAGAAGATAAGTGTTAATTCATTTGTCAACAAGTACAGCTCCTCCTGTGGACAGTCAGATGGAAGCTGGTGTATAAATAGAAAAACATGATTTTAATAGATAAAATAAATGGTTAAGTGTATCATAAACCATTAATTAAATGGTTATTTAGTCCTAACTTTATTTATATAACACCTTTAAAAAAACAGAGTTTACAAAGTGCAAGAGAGCAGAGCGCTGAGGGCAGACAAGCAAGACAAAACTAAGATTTAAGAACATGGTAAGAGGAGGACGACGGCAGTTAAATGAAGTTTGGTTTTGGAGTTTATTATTTACAATGTCTTTTATTCAAAGATTATGTCTGGACTCCTCGTGACGACAGCTTCGTTTTAGAGCTGCAGAAATTACAGACAGACGAGTCGACAGGTTTAATTAAATTAAGGGGCATCTTTTTTTAATTTTTGATTCATATTTTAGGTTTCTCTGGTTTGCAGCTTCTCCTGTGAGAACAGTTGCTGCTTTTCTCTCTTTAGAATAAACCCCTTTAAGACATTTGAAGCCGAGCTCGATCAATATATCAATAGGCTGATTTTATCACCTGATATTGTCTCATATCAGTATCGGTGTCTCGTATGCGCCGAGTTTATTTTACAGGACATAACACAGAAAAATCTGGATACACTAATTATGTTCTACTTGTGTTTTAAGTATAGTTATTTATAATTATTAAATATCCAGTGAGTTTACTGTTTCAGTGCACTGTGGTCACGTTGGACAGTAATGTTTACTGTAACTGTAGTTATGTTAATCAAAATGTCTCTAAATTAATGTGGTAATTAATCAGTCCATATTAAAATGCTCCAGTTGGCTCCTTATAGAGGACAGTGAGTGTGTGTGTAACAGTAGAAAGAGCACAGTGTGGCATGGTCTTAATCTGTCCACATACCAGCCACTGCCTGATATGGTGTGTGTGTGTGTGTGTGTGTGTGTGTGTGTGTGTGTGTGTGTGTGTGTGTGTGTGTTGGGATCATTTCAGAGGCTGAAACCTAACACCCTCTTCAACTCAAATCAGTGCCCCCCTCTCCAAATGCACACACACTTTGCTGTGGATGGTGAGGAAGCTGCGAACAAACAGGGGAAAAGAGGAATGGGGTGAGTGTTGCTTGAGCGAGGGTGTGTGTGTGTGTGTGTGTGTGAGAGAGAGAGAGAGAGAGAGAGAGGAGGACGAGGAGGACGAGAACTGAAAGGTGAAAAGGTGGAGAGACTCCGTCCAGGCGGATTCAGTGTCGGTGTTCGGTGTCACAGGAGCTGAAGAGGAGTGGGAGATCACAGACCGACTCCTGCTTCGTTTCTCTGCTCGGACCTGAAACTTCTTTTTTCTCTTGAAGAGTGTGTGACGTCTCTGATTCTGTTTTCAGTGTCGACATCTGGGATTTTATTCTGACAGATGCTCAAAGAGACCCTGAAGACAAACTCTCTCTGGAGCTTTACATAAAGCTGACAGCTAATGTTCTCACTGAGGGAGTTTCCAGAGACAGACAGAGGTCTGTGCACTCAGCAGCTTCATGCAGAACTTCAACCACTGACTTTTAAAGCAAGTCTATTGTGTCCTGGATTATCTGTGTATGTAAAACCTGCACAGAAAAATATTGAGAAACATTTTACTGCAATAATAATTATATTTAAGTGAACATTTTTTAATTAAGACTGAACAAACTTGCCTCGAGTCCAGCTCCTTCCAGCAGGATTCTTTGATTTTTTTGATGCTTCGCTCAGAGTTGCAGGGTCTCAACTCTGCTGTGATTTTGGGAAAGTGTGTGGATCGACCGTAGAGACAGGAAGAAACATCAGACACAGTAAGGAGGAAAGCTAACTGCCCCCTCAGTTTTAAATGACAGAGAGAAACTACCTGATACGAGACCGAACGCTCGGCGACCATCAGCAGATGGAGAGGAAGGTGAGTAAACAGGTTGTTTTGTTGGTGTCATGTCTGTTTGTTCATGTTTCATTGCATTTCCCAAAAAAAAGTAATATTTCAAATGTGCATGTGTTAGATCAGCAACTACAAAACATTTCTTAAAAGGTTTTCAGCATTTTTAGTCTCATTTCTACATTTACAGGCTGACATTAGTTTACACTCATTACACTATATCATGAAAATCATATCAATAATCTACCACAGTTATTAACAGATTTACATGATAGTATTCTGATCATATAAACAGGCACTGTTCTGTAAATGTGTTCGAGAAAGCTTCAGTATCTGATCTTTGAGTTTCGGTCAAATCAAGCCTTGAAGACAGATATCAAAAACCACAAACACACTCCATGCAGCCAAACTTTATTTTAAAATCTAGTTCTTTTACTCATGATACTCATATATCTGTAATAATTTGGGGGGAAATTAAAGGGTGTCAAGAGTGCAACAGATCAAATACACAACACCTCTAGATGTGTGTGTATGTTGTAAAATGTTCCGAGTGTGTGCAGCAGTAACAGCAACAGTTTTTAGTGTTTGTTCGTGATGACTATGAGAACTGTTTAATATGGAGGTGACCAAAGATTTTAAGGCTTTATAAATAAGATGCAACAATGAGGAGAACTGAACTGTCACTGGTCATACTGGATCTCTTTTAGCTGCCACTAAAGGAGCAAACAGACGTCACAACACATCAAATGAAATAATATCATAGTTCAGATTGGTTAATTAATGTTGAGGTTATTTATTATGTTTTTAGGAATCTTTTCAAATCAAAGCTGGTAACTTGGATCTGCACACTGCACAGATATCCTCTAATAACCTGCCTGATTGTTTGACTGTAAGATGGAATGAGATGATTTTTCACTGGTTGATCATTGTGGGGGAATAATATGAGGGTTGTTTGTTGGAGCTGCAGCTGATCATCTCTCAGATGTCTGAGTTTCCTTCCAGTGATTTCACGTCTCAAACAGGCTTCTCATTTTGGATTTTTAGTATTTAATTAACCAAATGTCTGCCTGGATGAGATGTTGGTCAAACAGTCCAACAAACAGACTCATTCAGTGAATTCTGGTGTCGACAGGAGGAGGTGAAGTTCGGCGGAGCGGCCATGTCACTGCCGGCCGACCTGAGTTGCCTGCAGGGCGGCGGGGGAGCAGAGCATGAGGCGGCACTGGCAACCCTGGAGAAACAGCTGATCTGTCCGATCTGTCTGGAGCTCTTCAACAAGCCGGTGGTCATCCTGCCGTGCCAACACAACCTGTGCAGGAAGTGTGCCAACGAGCTCTACCAGGTCTGTGTGTGTCTCTGTGCACATGTATGTACTGTATGTGCAGGAACACTATGTCATGCACACACACACATTCTTAAAACAAAGCCCACATGAGTGTGTGTGTGTGTGTGTGTGTGTGTGTGTGTGTGTGTGTGTGTGTGTGTGTGTGTGTGTGTGTGGTGGATTATCAGGGTCTAAAATGGGACCAGTGGATGTTTAACCAGTTCGCTCACACACACAAAAATCACCTGTCATGACCTACATTCACTGCTATTGTTCAGCGTGTGTGTGTGTGTGTGTGTTGTTTGGGTATGAACTTGACATCAGTTGTCCTCTCTAACTATGAATATAACTACATTTATTTACTCCAGCACTCCATTTAAACTGTACCTAAACCACTTACTTCAGTGTAACTCGGTGTGATACGTTACCTCATCACGGAGCAGGTGTTCAGCACCGTCTTTGCCAGGAAACTTTGTTGGTCCTCGCTCTGACGAACACACTGAAAGTAGAGGACAATGTGCTGGCAGGCCGAGCTGAGAGAACATGACTGAGGGAAGCATGACCGAGCGAGCGCCGTGCAGGCTGCAAATAAGAGTCGAACGCCTGATGATAGAAGCTCTGCGAGGCTGTTCTTCAGCACACTGGTGGTAGCAATCAGCACTTATGATAGGAATATCATTTTTGCAAGTGTTTGGTCATAAATCGGGTGATGGTGCAAGATGAAAAGTCAGGAGGATTCATCCTCTGAGGACCATGAAAGCCCGTCTCTTCATACAGTAATAACACGTTAAACTGGTCAACAGAACCTAAGACCGCCTCATTTTAGTGTTACTTCAAATATAGATCCACTTCTTGTTATCCTGCTCTCTTCATCACCCTGACATCTGTAGTTTTACTGCTATTTCCAAACACGATATGTACACACACACATATATACACACTTTACATGTGTGTTTGGGTGTGCATGCACGTGTCTTTGTGTGTGTGTTTGCGTGTGGTGCGGTATGTGAGACGGAAACCTAATAGACTCCACCCTCACTGTCATGCTCATGTTCATGACCTTTGACACCGATCGGTGTGTGTGACCTGCAAAACACACCTCACGCTCACACGTACACGCAACACAAAGATTCCCACCAGACGTCCCATAATGCACCGATCAACAGCCAATCCTAGCTCTTTCCTAACCTTTAAAATCTAACATGCAGTCCAGTTTTATGGACTTTCCTTATGGAAAGATTGTTATGTAGCGAACCAACCGCCTCAGTAGGCTGCCATGCTCCCTGCCGGACTGGCCACCGCTGGTTTCAGAGGTTTTGTTTGGTCCCGGGTCCGTCTCTCTCTTTGAGTCCTCTGTGTTTCTCTGATCCCTCAGTCAGACCCAGCAGCAGCTGAAGCTTATTAAAGGTCACTATTTCAGGACGCTTTAACCCTCTCACCTTCCACCCGTCTCTCTGCTCATCTGTCCTTTTCTTCACTCGTCTCTCTCTCTCTGCTTCTCTTTTCCAAACCAACTCTCAATCCTCTAATCGGTTTCTGCAAAGTTTTCTCTCGTGATCTTCTGATGTTTTCTGTTGCTGTCTGTGATTTATTTTTGGCCGAAGGACCAACACACTGACCTAAAGCCTTGGCTAGTTGACTTTATCCATCAGTTTGGAAGCCCAAATAACTTGTTCAATAAGCTGTTTTCTAGAGTAAGAGTAAATGAGAGGATTGATGTCTGTGTGTCAAATATGAAGCTGATCCTGGGACTGGTTAGCTTAGCATAAAGACAAAGAGTATTTAAATAGTTTCACCATCCATCTTCCCCCAAATCACAACTTGCAGTTCATGAGCTTGTTGGCTGATTCTTTAGATTTGCAGTTTTTCTTCCTCGATTTGATTTTTATTTGTTAAAACGTGCAAAAGATACAAACTGACTCTCCAGAGAATGAATCCATTAGAACAGGAAAGGATCTGTAGCTGAGCACGACTCAGTGACTGGAGGAATAAAGGTTGAGATGAATGAGTCTGAAGAATATTCTTAAAGTCTGACTTAGTTATCTTAAACTTGACTCTGTCTACATCGTGTTATGTTTTGTTGTCAGCTGGATTTCATGGCATCGGTAGAGGCTGCCCACACTGATGTACAAAAAGTTCAACAGGTGTTATTTTTACTTCATTTAGAGACTCGGGGAGTAAACACAGGGAGGTCTATGAGTGGTGTGTGTGTGTGTGTGTGTGTGTGTGTGTGTGTGTGTGTGTGTGTGTGCAGCCCTTTAATCCTCACAGTGTTAACATGCTGGATGGTCAACAGGGGACTTTCCAGGCTTGTTTTTTACCCGGTAACTCGTCCTGAACCAGCTCTGACTTCACCCAGGGAGACGTTTGGAGGATTTTACACATTCTCCACCAGTGACTGACCCTCAAACTGCGGCTAATTATTAAAATCCCAGCATGCGGCTCCAACTGTTGTGTGTTGACAGTCAGTCCTGGAGGGTTAAAGAGCAAAACCATCATTCAGCGCTGACAGCACCCCCAAACCACCACAGTTATATTAATATTTACAACGTTTTAATCATACTTCTGTGTGTGCAGCCCTCCTTGTTCCAGGCTCGCACCACCATGATGGTGAACAGCGGCCGTTTCCGCTGCCCGTCCTGCAGACATGAAGTGGTGCTGGACCGCCATGGCGTCTACGGCCTGCAACGAAACCTGCTGGTGGAGAACATCATCGACGTCTACAAACAGGAAGTCAGCAACAACAACAACGCCACCAGGTGACACAACAAGTACACCTATGATTATGTAGAAATATACTTTGGTGTTGAAGCTGTTTGATGACCTCTCCTCTCTCCATCTATCTATGTGTCCAGCTCCGTCCCTCCTCCACCTCCTGCTCAGGTCACATGTTCAGACCACGAGGGCGAGAAGGTGAACATCTACTGTCTCACCTGTCAGGTTCCTACATGTTCTCTCTGTAAGGTGTTCGGGGCTCATCAGTCCTGTAAGGTGGCTCCTCTGACAGACATCTACCAGCAGCAGAAGGTATTTAACACTCTGTAATGGTGTGTGTGTGTGTGTGTGTGTGTGTGAGTCATGTAATGGAAGGGGTTTAGGCGTCAGATTTGAAAATGTGGTTTACTGGAGAAGAGTTATACAACATGTTTTATTTTTATCGTCGTGCATTAAAGGTCACAATGTCTGCATCATCAGATGCTCCAGTCCCACCACTTTGTTTAAAAGAAAAACACTGATGGATTAAAGACACCTCTGTTTCTATCTTTGAGTCATGCTGATCAATAAATCCTTTCAGCTGTTTCATATTTCAGTTATTTTAGCGCCTTCGAGCAGGAACGATCTCACTCATTTGCTCTTTACCTGCTGCAGCTCCTAACTATTTTTGGATCAGACTCATAGAGCTCAAATCCAAAAAGAAACCTCGAGTGGGTCGAGTTTCTGAGTTTATATTACATCCTCGCTCAGCTAACAGCGCTACAGTTCAGCCTTTAACAGCACGGTGAAGATTTTCTGACTGTTTGTTTCAAATGTTTCCTTTATTTTCCTTTTCAAGACATCCTAAACAAAGCTATATTCAACGCTGCAACTTACAGTGGAGTATTTTCACAGTGTGGTATTAGTACTTTTACTGAAGTAAAACATCTGAATACTTCTGCCAGTCCTGGTGATCAACACAACAGTAATTAAACAACATTTTAGCGTCACTGAAGAGAAACCAGTGCAATATTTCAAGCGTTTAACGAGTGAACAAGAGAGCAGATTGATAATAAAAATCTTAACTTTTTCTCACTTAATTAACCCAATTAATTAAAAATTCACTCTTAATAAAAGAGCAGTTTCATGACACAGCTCGCCCTCGTTAATGTCCCACAGGTGTTGTGTTAATTAATGTTAAATCTTTAATTGGGCTTTGGTTGTAAATAACTAATAATCAGTTCATTTCCTCATTTGTTTCTCAGGATGAGCTGAGTGAAGAAATCAGCTCTCTGGTGTCGGTGAATACCAAAGTCCAGGCTTTGATCGATGAGCTGGAGGAGAGCTGCAGAAACATCGAGGTGTGTTTGCTGAGATAGAAGATTTATGTCTTCAGGTGTAATCAGTGGGACGAGGCTTCAGGAGGAATCAGGAGTTTGTTGACAAATATACAGAATAATGACATATTTTATAGTTTTCTGCACTCTTTATTTCCTATTTTGCAGGAGAACAGTAAGACTCAGAAGCAGAATGTGTGTGACAGGTTCAATCGAGTGTTTTCCATCCTGGAGGAGAGACGAAAGGTCAGATTTCTTTTCTGTTTGTCACATTTATTGTCTTTGAGGAGCCTGATAAGAACCAATAAAAGCAGAGATCTGAATACACAAACATAAAATATAAAGTAACTTAATATAAAAACTGCATTTCAGTGTAAATTCTATATTCTGATATATTCTCATATAACAAATGTAACAAAACTCATAGTCGAACCTCATTATGATAATTTTACATCATTACTTTGAAGGCGATGACGCAGCGAATCAGCTCCGAGCAGGAAGAGAAGACGGGCCACGCCCAGGCGCTGGTGCGTTGCTATGGAGACAGCGTGGAGGCCAACACCAAACTGGTGGAGAGAGCGGCGAGCAGCATGGAGGAGCCCGACATGGCTGCTTTTGTTCAGGTGGGTGGATGTAAATCAATAAGAAATAAGCAGCAGGTTACCGTCCAGTGTGCCGAACGTTGAACTGCTTCATATTCTTCTGACGTGTCCTCAGACTAAAATATTTCTGTGTATTTCTCACTTGTCTTCATCCTTCCTTCAGAATTCAAGGGAGCTGATCACAAAGTGAGTATTGACAAGATGCGATGTTGATGTGATTCCCTTGTCTTCTGTGTTTCATCCTTGTTCCATCCATTCTTTACTCCTCCTACTTCAACCTCTCCACCTCTCCTCAGAGTGATAGCAGCGACCGGCTCCTGTCCAGCTGAGACTCTGAAACCAGGTTATGAGAGTTTGAGCCACTACAAATATAACTTCAGCAGACAGGAGAGAGCTCTGAAGAGCGTAGACTTCCTCAGCGGTGAGAGGATATATAACATTATTTATGATGCAAAATATAATTTCTTTCTACTTCTGCAGCCAAGTGTAAACAGAGTCTGAGACACATAGAGCACAATGCAAGCACATGTTCAATATCAACAGGTTCTTTGTCTCCCTGTAGTTGTGGAAGATGTTCCTGAAGAACCAGAGGTGGAACAAGAGCCAGAAGAACCGAATGAGCTGCCTGTCCAGATCATAGAGCCAAAACACCATCAGGAAACCTCCACCCAGAACCTGGAATCTGTTATAGAACCAGTCACAGAATCAATCCCAGCACCGATACCCCCACCAGTAACACCAGTACAAACATCTGCACCAACACCAGCTCCAGTTCCACCAGCTCCAGGTCTGGTGATGGACTCCGAGGAGCCTGCAGTGGCAGTTCTGCAGCCAGAGACTGACAACGACCTGGACTTAAATGATGGAGGATCCGGTCAGATAAATAAGAAGGAGGAGGAGGAGAAAGAGGAGGATGGGTGTGCAGCTCCAGCTCCCGTTAAAGAGGAAAACATCTGTGAACATCAGGAGGGAATGAGCACAACACAGGTACAGTATCACACCTGCTGGAAAGAACTCACAGATCAGACCTGCTAACAGTCCACATACGTTTACAGACTTCAACATCATAGTGACGTGAAGTGACTGTGCAGCTAGCTGTTAATTTGTAAGTGATAATTACAGGTTATTTAAAGATGACAAGTGTTTATTGGAAGATAGTTTCAGTTCCATTAACTGTTAAATGTGTGAAAATGAACTTACACTCCTTCACAGCTCAAAGCTGATGTTCTTCTCTTTCTCATGTAAATACTTTAAAGGAACCCTGAGTCGATTAATTACAATTTACGTATTCTTAACATTGCAAGCCATTTTCTAAAATCTGAAAAATTCTTTTCATTTAACAATTTAACAGACTCTGGTCTTATTTACTGTAAACTTCAACTTCAACTCACAGAGACAGACAGGTACAAGTTAAGACAGGTACAAGATAAAATATCCAAATTCTCTGATTTCAGTTCATAAAAGATAAGAATGTTGTCTCTGTGAGTTGACTGAAATGAGCCTAAACCAAAAAGCAGTCTGGAACTCTTAGAACAAATTGTAAGCTTTGAAAAATAGGTCTGTAACATGCTAAAATCTGATCCTGCATATGGCTTTTTAACCGTCTTCCTTCACGTATCAGTGTGAGGGGGGCGAGGCAGAAAGTGATGCAGGTGACTGGACGACACAGACAGAGGAGAAACACGATGCTCGGGATGAAGAAATGCAGATGAAGGAGGAAACTGATGCCACGTTTTACCCCAGCTGGTACAAACCCAACAGCTGGCACAGGGTTAGCCCCGTCCCTGCAGAGATCCTGCCAACGGTTCATGATACAGATCAGACGATGTGTTCACCACAACCAGCTGGGGATTCCCTTTCAGAGGCCGTGATCCAGACTGAGACCCAAATACAACCACAGTCTCTGTGGAGTCTGGCTTCCCAACCTCCCCCTGGAACACAACAACTCCCACTTTCCACTGAGTTTCATGCTCAAACGTCAGAAAACCAACCCCAGCCTTCATCTCTTCTTCATGAACCCCACAAGGTACCTGCAGAGCTGGGCAGTCCCCAAGTGAGACTAACGAGGCAGGAGACAGCAGGAGAAGCTGGCATCATGGAGGAGGAAAATGAGGAGGAGGAGGAGGAGGACATGCAGGGCTGGGTGTGCATACCAGGGACTGTGGATAAAGGTTTCAGTCTAGCAGAGGGTAGTTTTGATCTTGGAGAAGATAGTTTGAACAGCATTTCTGATAAGTATGACAGTCCATCATCCTTACCACCAGAGGAGACTCGCTCTGGTCTTGAGAAAGATAACTCAGAGATGGATAAAGACAACTTTGAGCTCAGGGATGGAAGGGCAGATGATTCAGAAGACAAAAAGCAACATGATGATGATATTTTAGATCTAAAATGTGAAGATTTCGAAGTCGAGATGATGAATGAAAGGCTGAGAAAGGAGAAGGATGCTGTTTCTATGAGTGAGGACAGCTCTGAACCTAAAAATGGCACCCTGGATGAAGAAGATCATGGTGTGGGGAGCACAGATAGCTTCATACAGAGAGGTGGAGGCCCAGAGTTTGAGGCTGGTAGTAAAGAGGAGGATGGAGAAAACAGAGAACAGCATGAAGACTTTAACAGTGCTGCTGAAACTGAAGAGAAAATAACCTCCTCTGACTCTCTCCAGGTCAGTGTCGTCTGGTTTTACCTTCATCATCATCATCGCTCAGGCTATTGCGCTCCTCATCCACCTGTTGATGTGGCTCCACCTCCACATTGCCTTCTTCTTCTCTCTTCTTCTGGGTTATTTCTGTTTCTGTTTTGAGTCACTTTGCAACTTGAGTACAGTCGTCTTTCCTTCCTGCTCCACATTACAGTCTTTTTGTTGCAGCATCATCCCTCCATCTCTGTCCTTTCGCCTCCTCACTTCGACCACTTTTCTCATTTCATCTCATCGATTGTATCTGTCACTTCCTTCATCCACCTCTCTCTTGTCCGTCCCTCCATCTTCCTCCAGGCTGTCACTCTGCTCTTCTACCTGTTGGCCTTCCTGGTCATCCTGCAGAGGGTTTGGGCTTACATCGGCTGCTTCATTTGCACATAACACCAACAGGAGACACACCCCACCCTCACTGCTGCACAGCTCAGGTATACACACACACCTGCTGGCTCCACAGGAAGTGCTTTTATTTTGAAACACAAGAGAATATACAGTGTAGTATTCAAGTCTTTCTTTTTACTAACACTACTACTACCCCTACTACTGTTCTTATTAGTACTGCTCTTAATACTAGTCTACTACTACTTAACCATAATACTCAAAGAAGAAAAAAACAAAAGAAACTAATAACTTTTATTTGACAAACTACAGTTTGTGAAACATCAAATTAAATCAACCCTCTCAGCATGTTTACGCTTTCCTCTGCTGACATCTTGTGGTTGAACTGTGTAATTTTTGTAACTAATCATCTCTATAACTACCTGACTTTAATTTATTAACAACTTTTATTGTATTAATTGTATTCTTGCTGTTTTTATGCAACACTAACATCACTGATCACAGCCCTTTGCTTCATGCTGCATGATAAGTTTTGTTTGCATGTTCATGGATTCATGTTCCATGAATCTACATTGAAGTACTTGTTTTTTCTGACAGGTACTTCAATGCAGGCAAACAAGAAAACATTTGGTTTTGTCATCAACAGCAACAACAATAATAATAAGAATAATGATAATGATATTTCTAAAACTCTGAAATACAGGAAGCTTCTCTTTCAGGGTCAGCATGTCAAGAGGTTTGTAGTATAGTGAGAGTACACATGAATACACGACAGTGGTGGAACCAGTATTTCCATTTTGTGCAACTACATTCTTCTACATCACTACGTTTCAGAGGGAAAAATTAGTTTATATTAGTTAGAGGTTACATTTATTTGACAGCTGGAGTTACTAGATAGATAGATAGATAGATAGATAGATAGATAGCTAGATAGATAGATAGATAGATAGATAGATAGATAGATAGATAGATAGATAGATAGATAGATAGATAGATAGATAGATAGATAGATAGATAGATTTATCTTGCCTCGGTTGGAAACCACTGGATTTAACTACAGAACAGCAAAATGTACCAATTCAACTGTATTAATAATAAAATAATGTACAATATAATAATATATGATTTACAGAACGAATCATTTTGTCACTTTAAGTACATCTAGATGATGATACTTGTGTACTTTAATTATTTTAACATTATTGAGCTTCAATAATCAGGTTTTGTTAGGTTGTTTTGTTAAAGCCGACTGCTGTCCCTCTTTGCTCCAGATGGAGACTGAGATTGGGAGTCCTGCTCAGACCAGTCCTCCCCTCTCTTCCTCCTCATGTTCCTCTTTCACCCTCAGCGAGGCTCCTCGTCGACCCAGTTTCTGCTTCTCCTGGCTGAACCCGCTCCACAAGAAGAAGTAGAGGAGCGAGAGAGAGAGAGAAAGAGAAGTGTTTGGAGAGGACGTTCTGCTGTGGAGATGAAAGATGCGTCTCATCATCTCAGCCCTGACCTGAGACTGAAAACATACTCAGACTCTGATAAAACTCCAGAGTTACAAACATTTAATCAACTATCTCCGTTTTATTTAACAGGAAGAGAGCTGCTCTGGATCTGAAACACACAGACTCTTATTTTGAAAAACCTATTGAGATTTTTCTTTTGTTTTTATGGAAGCTGCTGCCCTTCACACCGGAGGTCTGCACGACTTTCAAGTTTATGTTTGTAAGTAGTAATACTGCAGTGACAGTACAACTAATGACAGCAGTTGTTGTAACAGGGAAAGTATTACCTTTAGCACTGCTGTAGCAAGGCAGGGGCACTGCAACAGCAGATCTGGCATTTTAGTATTTTATTTGAAGAAAATCTGATAATTCTGACAATATTTAATCTGTGAAACATTTACCATCAAATGTAATTAAAAGTTTGAACTCATGTAGACTCGTGCTGTTAGGTAATGTTACTTATTTCAATTTTAAAATGGTTTTAACAGCCTTTAAGCGGCCTGGATATGAGCTGCTGTAGCTTGAACAAGTTGTTAATGTAAAAGAGAAATCAGCAGCCGAGTCGTAACAGTAGATGAAGTAAATGATGAAGTAGAGTAGAAGTAACTGTGTTTTTCCTATTAGAATATTTTCACATTGTACTGGAGGACCCAGACGACCAGTCTGACACATTTTGAGCTGCTGATTGTGGACGTCACATGTGATTCTGTGTGGTTTGGATTCATTATTTTTTGAAAGTCAGCAGGTTTTTATGAGTATTTGTGAGTGTGTTTGAGCACTTTGAGTGATGACAGATGAGTTTTGTTTGATGTCTACATGAAATAAATCAGATTTTACTCACCTGAAGTGTGTGTGTTTGTGTGTTTAGAGGTGTCAGCAGACCTTCAGATCTCACTCAGAGAAAAATCTCAAACCTAAAAATATTTCAACAACAGCTGTCTCTCTATGTGACGTCATCTAACCACACCGGAAGAAGAACTGTCATGAAAACAATCACCTGTTAGCAGTGAAGAACATCGCTTCCTGTTTGGAGGACACGCCTCTAAAATAAAAGCACGAAAACAAAATCAAGTTTAGTTTTTGAGGCATCTGGTCATCTCAACATTGACCATTATAATATAATATAATGTAATGTGATATAATATAATATAATATAATATAATATAATATAATATAATATAATATAATACAAATTATTACAAAACAAAAATTGTGTCTGTAAATAATTTATGGATGTGTGTGTTCGTCTTGATGTTTGCTGAAGCTCATAAATGACTCAGAAGTGACTCAGAGATGACTCTCCTCCTGATGTCTCACCTCTGTTGCAGTGCTGGAGTGTCACTAAGTGCATTTAACCAAGTACTATACTTAAGTACAATTATGAGGTACTTGAACTTCACTTCTACTTTAATGTTGTCATATTAAACCACTGTATTATTCCACTTTTTACTTCACTACATTTACTTTACAGCTTTCTTTAGTAATTATATTAGAGACTATGATTTTAGATTCAAAACATATACAGATCTTATAAAACATGACGCAGTGCTTTACCATTAAACAAACCAGTGGAGCATAAAATACACAAAACCATGTATTATCAGTAACATAACACTATGAAAGGAGTGTTTAAATGCAGGAATTTTACTTGTAATGGAGCATTTTCAGACTCTTTCTTATTTCTTGTACATGCTCAGTCAGAAAGTACAAAGATGTTTTTATGCAGTATTTGAAGATATTTTAGATTTATTTACTGTTTATGGTGTTAAAACAATTCTCTGATGAGCCCTGGTTTAAAAAATTAAGGTATTAATAGATGCTAACTAAAGCACACCATCATCACCGTCATCATCATCATTAGTGATGTGTCAGTTGTGAACGAGTCGGTTCAAAGAGCTGGCTCGTTAGTGCATTCATTGGGTGGTTTTAGAGAGTTACAAGGGTCTGTAAATGCAATGAAAAGAACTGGCTACAACAATTTATTGATATTAGAAAAAGTAATTTTTATTTTTGAATACTTCACTACACAGAATGTATTAAATAATTTAAGTGATATATGTGTACAAATACAAATAATAAGTCAAAACAGCGCTAAATTTGGATAAATTATTCTATTTACATACCTATATTCATAGTATATTATTTTACAGTATGTTTATCTTGTATAGCCAAGTATTTATGATGCGTATATTATACATATACTACAGTATCTCACAAAAGTGAGTACACCCCTCACATTTCTGCAAATATTTCATTATATCTTTTCATGGGACAACAGTGAAGAAATTACACTTTGATACAATGTAAAGTAGTCAGTGTACAGCTTGTATAACAGTGTAAATTTACTGTCCCCTCATAATAACTCAACACACAGCCATTAATGTCTAAACCGCTGGCGACAAAAATGACTTTTGTGCCCAAAATGTCAATATTTTGTGTGGCCACCATTATTTTCCAGCACTGCCTTAACCCTCTTGGGCATCGAGTTCACCAGAGCTTCACAGGTTGCCACTGGAATCCTCTTCCACTCCTCATTGTCCACTGTTATTGTCCCATTCTGTGTTTTTTATTTTTTATTTTTTTCTACCTCAGTATTTTATTCTATTGTATTTTTATTGTATTCAAATATACCACACTGCTATGGCGACCTAATTTCCCTTTGGGGATTAATAAAGTCACCTACCTACCTACCTACCTACCTATCTATATCTATCTATCTATATATATATATATATATATGATGAAGTAAAATGAAGAGCCATTTGGGAGCCGAAAGAGCCGGCTCTTCTTGGTGAGCTGAGTCAAATGATCTGACTCCCTAAAAACAACCTAACTTCCCATCATCACTATTACTCAGGAGGAGTATAGTGAAACTTTTATTTTGAAACTCCTGACCGGACACCAGCCGTGTAAATCTCGCGAGCTTTCCCGCAGCAGCAGTCTGGTTTAAGCTGAGCTGGCCGTTGAGGCTGTTTTGGGCTGTTTGCTGTCGACGAAGGTTTCTCACACACCGAGCGGAGAGCACGCTGTGTCGGCCTGCTATCTTCACTTCAAACCGGAGTTTAAATTTTAATTAAAAAAACAAAAAAGGAGTTCCCGCTTATTTGTCAAATCGACGTCATGGACCCCGCGAGTCAAGGTAATTGTTAGCTTAGCGGGGCTAGCCTGTAGCTTAGCTTCAGTGGCTAACCGGACAGACAGGTGAATATTTGCAATAAGTAAAGCCACAGTGAAGCAGATAGTGACTTTATCTGTTCGGTGATTTGTTTGTATGAGAGTTAAACATGTCTGTAGCTCATAAATCGTGTTAAAGGAGCAGTCGTGAGGGCAGGACGGGCCCCGCTGCTGCTGGTAGATGACATGGACAGGGTGGCAGGCTGGAGGATCGTGTTACTAATGTCACCGACTCCACCAGAACATTTCATTTAACACGACTGACAGTCATTTAATTAACAAGCGGACACTGTCATCTTTTCTGTCAGACTTTAAAAATATTTAAACCTGTTTGTTTTTATTTTAAAAGGGCTGAAACAAGTGTTGGCTTGTTTGTTTTGGGGGGCTTCCCAAACAGCTGATTTGACCTCTTTATTTACCTGAATAATTTACCTTAATTAGTTTAACAAAAGCCAGATTTGCTGACTAATACAGCATTGTAATCGGCCGTGTAGCTTGCATGCTATCCCCTGCTGTATCATTGTCACTGTTGACTGTATCGACTGATGTTTACTTCATCAAGCTGCCTCTGATGGATCATATCTGGGTGGTTACAGCACCAGACACCTCAGCTGATACTGACTCTACTGACCTCATATATATAAAACTGACCTTGTTTACCTTTTTTTGTCAAATTGAGCTACATAAACAGTCATGTAGCGGGAACATAATAGGTTGAAAGTAATAAAGCTAGACTATGGGAGGGTATTCTGGCTCAAATCTTGTGATTTTTATGTATATTGTGTTTGTGATGGAGATTATTTGCTTGGATAAATAACTGAACAACCAAACCTGAACAACAATAATACGAAAAGACTGTAGTTGACCTATTGGTGCGCCTACAGTATTTGATCTGATCTGATGTTGACATAAAACATTCATCAGGAAACTGTAAAGCAGGTTTAAAAGCAGTGAAATGCAGCATTGAAGCTGAGTGACAATATTAGATTAATCATAAACTCTTGTCATATCGTCTTTTTTTTTTTTTGGTATCTCCAGGTCATTAAGGCTAGAAAAATCCCTCAGGGACGTCCTAATGAGACCTCCAGGGATGCATCCTGCTGTTTGTAATAATGAGCGGCCGTGGCATGACATGTCGTGTTGTATCAGGATGAGCTCATAGAAAGCGATGAAGGATGTTTGTCTGTCTCCAGGTATGATGTGAACGAGGGCATGTCAGTCCAAATGAAATCATCCCGATGCTACGGTTTCCTAAATGATGCAGTGAAACATGAGAGAAGGTTTTATTATTTTTTTAAATTTTTTTTTTGAGGGACTTTTCCTGACTGTCATTCTCACATGACGCTGCTGCTGCTGTTTTTTAAAGTACAAAAACACTCATCTGTGATGTATCTGTGCTTATGTGGGTCCATTTTAATGTGTGCTGACGAATAAACAGTCAAGAAACAATAGTTCAGCTTTCATACATCCATATCAGCAGGAAATTAACCAGGATGCATCGCAGCAGCAGCAGCCAGGTTTTTAACCGAGAGGTGTGGCTGTGATCGGGCTCGTGCATCGATATTTACAGACTAGTTAGACCGCCAGTGAACGAGCGAGAAGAAGCAAGATATGACCTCTGATTGAGACTAACTTTGGGTGTTGTTGTGAGGCATTCTGGGAAGTGTAGGAACTCACTTACAGAGGGAGAAATGATACAGAACATGACATGTTTCCTATAAATCCAAATCTTTTTGTTGTTGTCATCATCTCGTGAGCTTTGTCTCATTTTAACCTCGCTGCTGCTGTCCCTGTGGACCGGTCTGAATCAATATACCTTGAGGGTGGAGCCGTCATATCTCTCCAGCCTGTATGCGGATGTTATTTCCAAGACTCTGGATCACACAGCACGCTGCCTGCTGATAATGCTAATCTCAGTCTTTTGCAACACTCTTGTGTTTATCCTGTTGTTGTTGCTGTGTTGTGCAAACCAGTCGTGTATATACATACACTGCACTGAGTCAGGGATTCATATCAAACTCTGTGTTGATTTCATGCTTTTAGACGCTGACAGTGAACTGAAATGAGTCCTGAATTGATATTAAGGTTGACAACATCGTCTGTGTGGGTGTGTTTGTGAGTTTAACGTACTGGGCTCACCCACTGAATAAATACTGTGTGGACGTTGGACTATAACTGCATGAAGTGTATTTTTACCCAGTATTTCAGGCAGATTCCTTGTTGTGTTGTTGTCATCCTCTCTGCCAGCTCTGACTGTGCCGAGCTCCCGTTAGCTGCCAAATCTGTGACAGTGTCCTCAGGTGAATGACGCAAGATGAAGTCATCGTCGTAGAGACGCCGGCCTTGGCTGATCTCAGGGTTCAAACTGCTTGTACACGGCTTTTTTGTGCTGTCATGAATAGATCACGGCCGTGTTTCTTCCTGTTTTTGTGTTTCTTATTCCTGGTCGCCTGCATGGCGGCATTCCTGTTTACAGAAAGTGAAAGGTTTAATGGCTCTCAGGCAGAGGGGGGTTTTAAGTTACTATCCCAGAATGCAGTTCAACTCTTGGCTCTGCTAATTGCCACTTTCTCTTCCTGTCGGATATCCCCTGCTGGCAACACGAGCCTCGTCCTGGCCTCGGTTTCTGTGTGAAATAGATACAGAGAGCGGGATCATCCGAGTAAACCACTCCTGGCTTTTAACACTTGTAATCAGTTTAACCCTCTCTTCTCCTGCCTCTCCAGATATCAACCTGAACTCTCCTAACAAGGGTCTCGGTGTGGAGCATTCAGACAGCCTGTCCGACGTGCCGGTGGAGGGAGCGGTGGGGAACGTGGCCAACCCTCTCCCACCCGGCCTGACGGAGGAAGAGGCCGAGGAGCTCCGCACCGAGCTCACCAAGGTAAGGACCAGACACGTTCCAAGATCCACCACGTGTTCACACGTAACTACAGGCTGCTGTGTTTTGTGGATGCTGTAGAAAAGAAACCATGCAGTGGAATCAGAGCAAAGTTCAGAC
This sequence comes from Argyrosomus regius, assembly GCA_946959425.1. Taxonomy (NCBI): domain Eukaryota; kingdom Metazoa; phylum Chordata; class Actinopteri; family Sciaenidae; genus Argyrosomus; species Argyrosomus regius. The sequence continues at coordinate 2,199,955 of OX336891.1, read as the reverse complement.
ACAACACAACTTCTTCTGAGCTCTGAGGACGATCTGTGTTTATAAAATAGTCCACTGTGTGGGTTCTTTTCTGTTGTGCCGAAACATCAGTGAGTGTTTACAGTATTATAAAGATGTTTGATTTAATCTTGTTTTCCAGTTTATTATCATTTATTTCACGTTTCCCTGACAGATTTTGTTGTATGGCTGCTGAATAAACAACTTTAAGTCATCACTGGTAACTTCTAAATCTCAGCTAATACATACATACAATACATATATAATAGACATTTGTCACTGCAGTATTTTGGCATGTGATAAGCTGTAATTAAAACAATAACGATGGCTGCATTCTATTTCGATGTGCCAGTGGCAGGCCCAGGTGTACTGTATGCTCACTCACTGGCCTGTCTAACATAGATAGACAGTTAGTTACTTTGTTTGTTTTCTTGTCGTCTGTATGAGGAAGTTTAATGGAACAAAGCTCAACCAACCTTTCATGCTATGACAAGACAAAATATTTGTTATGCTCGGTTGCATAAGCTAGGTTTAAACCTTCATCTGAGTGCCTATAGCGAATTTATTGACTCCTGTCTATGTCGATCTCTTTTCCTGCTGTCACAGTTATGTTTTGTTTCATGTAGCCTTGTTTCAAAGGCTTAGTCTAACTACTGAGGCAAGGACACAACCTAAGAGGTTTTATACAGCGCTCTGCTTAGAGAAACATTTCACACGAGGGTCTGAAACTTATGCAACCGACCTCTATTGTTTAATTAAAAACACACATCACATCACACATTTTCATGGCCTCTCTCTCTCTCTCTAACTGTGCATGAATTTCAACACAGCACACTTGTGTAGAGTCAGCCGTGGCATCCTGACAGTATGAGACCAAATAAAATGAGCACTGAGAGGCAAGGAAGGAGAAGTGTTTTCTCCTGCAGAGCTCTGGAGTCGAGGCGTTTGCCAACATGAGTCAGAGTACAGAGGATGGTTTTAATTTGATCCTGCACTAGATGATAGGGATGGATGGAGGGAGGGAGGACCTTTGTGTTTCCCAGAGGAACACAAACACCAATCTGAAAAAAAAAGAGAAGAGCTGCAGTGACACATGGAGCTCCATGAAGGAGGATTTAATTCTCTGTGGTGGGTCTGTTGGGTTTTCTTTTTAGGTGGAGGAGGAGATCAACACCCTGCGTCAGGTTCTGTCAGCCAAAGAGAGACACGCCACAGAGCTGAAGAGGAAACTCGGCCTCAGCCCGCTCAACGAATTAAAGCAGAACATCACCAAGAGCTGGCAAGACGTACAGACCTCCAACGCGTACGTATTATTCAGACCAGATCATTTCAACACAACATGAGACGGAAATACACCTCAAGATAAAGATTTTTTTATTATAATATTATAATAATTTCACTTACTGTGATTTAAAAAGTTCAAATATTCAAAACAAACTTTGTTTGTGAACGTCGAATCACACAGATTTTCTCTCTCTGAAAATCTGAAATTGGTATTTACTTATATATTAAACAAACATTTGGACTCACCTAGCCGGAAGGTTAATCTGATACCAAAACATCGCACTGCGGCTTTAAATACTTTGAAAGAGTTTTCAACTCACAGTTTATCATGGCGACAAACCTTTCATCCGTCCAGTAAATCACCTCATATGTATACATTTAAAAATGTTTAAGTGAGCTGGAAGAATGAACAGGAGGATAAAGGACAACAGATTTTTACTAATCTGCTTCCAACTGAGACTTTCAGAAATCACTAAAATGTGTCACGTACATTTAAAAGACCCTAAATGAGCGGTCCATTGAGCTAAATCCATGAGTCAGCACTTCCCACAGAAAATGTCTGCTGGTCCGTCAGAACATGACTCATCCTGCGCTGGTGCAGCCGAGCTTCTGAAGTCTTTAGTCTTTAGTCTTTTGCAGTTTTTCATCTTGTGATTATCGCAGCAGCGGCTCTGTTTGAAATTAAACTGAATGCTTTAACATCATCAGATTTCAACACTTCATTTTCTTCACTGAAACATCAAGATATGATTACATGTGAGCAGCTGTAGTTGTTAAACTCAGCAGGAAGAAAAATCTTAATGAACGCACAACAGACTTCTGTGAAATGATACGACTGAAACTCTCCAGGACAGAGATCATTACTGCACTCCATCTGAACGCATGAATATTAAAACCATGAAGTCATAAAGTGTCTTTTAACCCTTTTATTTAATCCATTTTTTACAAAACAAGCACATAATTCAGCTTTTATTTAATTTGATGGTTATTTAAATTATCAGGAGGGTTTGATCTTTATTTGTATTAATTTGTAGTACCTAAAATATACTATGTACAGTATATGTGAGTAGGGTTGCAAAGGGGCGGAAAGTTTCTGGCCTTCTGGGCTCTAAAGTGTGGTCCAGGTACAAAATCACCTGTGCAGGTAGGGGGCGTGGCCTCAATAGACCTGCAGTAAGCAGTGTGCTATGTGCATGTGATGGAGGAATAGCAGATATTCAAGTGTACCTGCATGAAATCTGGTTGTTTTAGTCAAGATTATTATATAAAATATATTTCCTTGACTATATTTAAGTTCCCTGTTAAGAGCCAACCTTCAATTTTGTAAATTCCCAGTTTCCAGTTGAATTCCCGTTAATTCCCATGGAAAGTTTCCAACTTTGAAAATTCCCAGAATTTTGCAACCCCATATGTGATGTGTTTTGTATGTTGTTTTCATAAGATAACACTTTCATATCACTGTCATCATCACTGTTACAGTCCATGACACAACAAAAACCTGAATGCTCGAGTACCTCAGATATTATTTTAATTTTTAATTTGCATGTAAACATCTCTGTTATTACCATTGTGTCATTTTCAGAGTGCTGGAGGACACGAGTGTTGTTCCAGTGAGTCAGACAAAAACCAGAGAGAGAGAGAGAGAACGTTGATCTGTGATCAGATGTGAGATTTTTCCATACATAGCTTCAGTGTGCCGCCCTCTGTTTGTCATCTTAAAGGTGTCACACTGAGTTTGCTGCTCTTACAAAACAAGCAGATTTCTCTGTCACTGTGTGACTTTGGTGAATCCCTGACAGCCGGTGTTTGGCCGCCACGACAGCAGGAAAAAATAATAATTTAAGGACAATCACTCACATAATTATTTATATTATTAAGAGCATATTTGATGAGTTGTAAATAGGGATGGGTACTAAACCAGCACTGCTTCCTGCTCTTGGACAAACAATGCCACTATCGTAGTTATGTAAGGTTACATAAACAGCTGACAGGGCAGGGCAAAAAGTAAGTAAAATAATAATAAATAATAATAAATTATTTTTGCACCAAATTACAGAGTAGTATCATTAAAAACCTAACGGTGCCCATCTCTGGGATTTTCTAACCCTGGCTTCCTCTTCGAGCCAGCTCGCTCTGACTCCTTACTGAACCTACTACAGCGTAACACCTTCATGTCTCTGTTTCTAGCTATGTGAGAACCGCTGAGAAACTGGGCGAGTGGAATGAGAGAGTTACCAGTTTGGATCTGTGAGTCCACGCACTGTTTGCCGCTTGCTCGCCTCACCGGTGATGTCTGGGCGTCCTCCGCTCTCCTGTTTGCTCTCTCACGCTGCCGACTTTTTACTCACTCAAACACTCCTTCCCCGTCCTCACCTCCTAACCATGTTTGAGTTTGCTTCGACAGACGGTGTTTGACTTTGTGTCTGTTAGGAGGACAAACATTCATCTGTGTTCTGTTTCATTCTTCTTGCTCGTGCTGAATGGATGTGTTGAAGCGTGCATTAATCTGCTGAATTTAACTGGAGAAAGTGAACGGATGATGGATTTTCTGGTTTGTTAACAAGCGTTCAGGAGCTTTTTGAATATGTGGCTAGACTTCTCGCACTGAAGTGGGATTTGATGTGTGTGTCCTGAGTTGCATAACTGATCCACCTGAGTGTGTGTTTGTGCACTGTGGCCTCTGACTCACCTTTCAGTGTTTGATATTCAGATTTTTTTAACGTGGTGCTGTTGGATTTATTTAGTGGAAGTTTGTGCTGACAGAAGTAAAACTACCAGCTACAGATCAGACGTTTTTCTGTGATACTTCATTCGTTCCTTGTTTGTTTTCTTCCTTTCTGTCCTATCAGCATTATCCGTCTGCTTTTCTGCTTCCTCTCAGAGGTCAGGTGTCCTCTCTTCCTCCGTCCAGAAGTGATGACACACGTCCTCCTCTCTACTTCCTCTCCTAATCTACAATTCTTCTATATTTTGAGCTTCCTCAGACGCTTCCTCTCTGCTTTTATTACCAGCGGCAAAACTGACACTGTTTGTGTCTAAGAGATGTTTTCTTAGCTGTCAGATGAGGGGAGTCGAGTCTTTGTCGTGTTACAATCAGACCACTTGATGGTTATTTAGCTCGTCTGACAGCGTTTGTAGTGCTGCAGCTTCAGTCATCAACAAAGACTCTTATTATTATCTTATTCTGTTGTTCGTTTACCTAATTGTACCAAATTGACCGTTTTATATGTTGAAAATCAGACTCCATTAAGCCACATGCTGGTACTGGCTGCCCTTTACATAATGATTTCAGCCTGAGGGCGGATTGGACAAATAAAATCAATCGGCTCCACAATGGGGAAAACCAGAGATGATGTCATGTTTTAATAAGCAGCTGATGTCAGATCTGGTCAGGAAGCAGTGACTCACATTCGTCATTAATTAGCCATGTTCATGGATGGATTATGAGAAAATGACGCCCCGTGATGCTCATGGTTGTTCTCAGTGAAACATTGCAGGTTAACGATAATGTGCCATCGTTTTTATATCGGTATAATATTTAATATGGTGAAAAATGGCAGTACTGTGACGTGTTGGTGTAATGGCGTCATATCATCGCACACAGCAACAACAAGCATGGCTGACGGCGAACATTTCTGCCGGCTCCACAGTGAGAGCGACTTCAGCCGTGTGGAAGTGGTTTGGTTACAAAAGATCAGACGTACAACAACGAACTTATTTTACCACCTCAAGCAGAATCCCCCGTTAACTATGAGGAGAACTAAGCTACAGTGAGCTCTGAATCAAACATATTTTTGTCAAGAATATCATCTTATCTTGATATTATTTCAGTTCCTCATCGCTGACTCCTAAATTGAATCTGGACTTACTAGTTCTTGTTGAAGAGTCTGTATGACCTCCTGCCTGCAGTGACACTGTGAATATGTTGCTGTGGGATATGGTTTATGAATTACTACAGCAAACCTGTGGTTCAGGTTATATCGCATGAAGTCGAGCTTCTTCTGTTATGAAACATATTTAAATTCCTTTGCTGATTATAACACAGACTCATTGTAGCTTAGCGAGACGCTACAGAGCCGAATATGAATCGAATAGTTCGAAAATGAGTTTGAGCATTTCCTACAACGGAGCGAGTCTTTTCATGCGGTTACTAAAGTTACGGCAGCTGCTATCGGCGCCCGATATCTGTCAGCCAGACAGACACACATTACTGTCAGCTGACTAACACATACAGACCTTCAGGTAATCTGTTGATTTGTGTTTGTTGTTGCTGTAAACAAAGAGCTGTGGTTGAAGAGAATGTGATAGCAGTCACTGTTCTCAGAGTCTGTGAGCCTCCTAATCCCCGTCTGTCATGTGTAGAAATACTGTAACGCAGTGTTGCAGCTCACATGTAGCTTCATAACCAGACACAGGCTCCTGAATGTGCGTCTGAGCTGTAAAGTTTCCCTGGAGTCAGTTTGAGGTTTACATTTTTAAGCTGCTTCTGCAGAAAAACATGAAATCAGTGAGTTTTCTGCTGCTGCTGCTGTAAAGTCTGAGGCTAATGGAATTTTCCATGTGGCTGCTCTTGAAATGAACTGGATTGACGAGCTCACTCAGATAGTTCACCTATCCTGACACGCTGCTGACGCTCGTCTCGACTTTTACACACACACACACACACACACACACACACACAGCGGCAGGTGAGCTGGTCTTAGTTTGTAGTGTGTGTTCTAGTTTCACACACAGAAATAGACTCCCACACAGCGGGAGTAATTATGAATTATTACACATGTTTTCCTGGAAAGGCAGAAACAAACACACACAACGCCAAGTCCAGTGCAGAGAAAGTGTGTTTGTATGTCTTACCCACCCCCACCCACACAGACACACACACACACACACACACACATATATATTTATATATATGCATGCGCCCTGGTCGTGCCTGGCGACCAGACGTGCAGCTCAGACCTGCTGCAGGGACGAGTGGGAGGAGAGGAAAGGAATGCGAGAGAGGTGGAGGAAGGAAGGGAGGAGAAAGAGATGGTGTTTTGCTAAGTCACATGACGAGAGAGCGAGAGGGGGACGGTATGAGGTGCACAGAGCCAAGCTGATCTAAACAAAGAAATAAGTGGGTTATGAATTATGAATAATTTGGAGCCACAAAGACTCAAAGACTCTGAGTGGGTGGAGGGAGTCAGTCAGCTGTTGTAGTCAGTTTTCAGCTCAGCCAAGTGTGTTTTTATTCGTATAGCGGTGAGATGTACGGAGGAAAGTTCAGTTAGCTGCACGCCGACTTCTCTTCTCTCACAAACGTCCACATGTAAATGAATTATCGTGAAACAAATCCAGCAGTCAAACAGTGAAGTGGTGAATGGATGAACAGGCGGTGTACTGTGTCAAGGCAGCTCTGTATGAAGTCACTGTGCTGTACAGTTAGCGGCATTGTGCAGATGTAAGTCAGGATATAGAGCCCGGCCTTGTCTGGAGCGGAGCCGTCTCCTCTTACTGTAATAGTATCGAACCAGCTTTCTGCTGAGTCGTGTCTTATTTTATTATTCCACGTGTTAAATGCTAAGCAGTGATTGGTGTCGACTCTAGTGATCTCTCTCCGCGTCTAATAACATGAACAGCATCTTCACTTTCTTCGTAATCATTCATGGTGTTGTCGAAGCCTGTTTTGGCTTCATGAGTTTGCTCAGTTTTGATTGTTTTCTTACTTCCGGACTCGTCGACTACTCTAAATTTAAAAGTTTATTTTGACGGGGAAATTAGTCAGGAATGTCCCCACGAAGAGACAGAGGACGTGTAAGAAAGGTCCCGCTGCTGGCCTGCACCAAAGTCGAGCATGTGTTTCCTGCTTTCCAGGCGGGTCAGTCAGTCTTACAGTTCATCTTTGTTCTGACTTTTGGCACCGTCGGCTCAACACAAACACTGATCCACTGTCTGGAAGTAAAGCAGCGTAAGCCACCACATTAATATGATATTACACTACCAAACTACAGACCGCAGCTGATCGCTCTGATCAATATTTATTTATCATCATCATGTGAGGCAGGTTTACTGAAGTGAAGCTAACATGACAGCACCTGCAGGCCAAAAGAGAGTCCACACAGCTGAACTCTTTATCACATCCTTTTTCAGTGGTCATGTGACTGTCACTTGACAAACAGGTAGTATTTAAGCTGTTTCCACTGTTGGCTGTGAGACGAGTTCAGGAGTCTGACGACCACCTGTGTGCAAACATCCAGATATCAAAGCGTTCACCACGTGAACGTAAAGTTAGACCTCCGCTCATTCTTGTGTTGGCTTGGCTTCCTTATCGACTGTGCTATTGTTTCACAGAGCAGTCAGCACAAACACACTTCCTCCCTTTTTCCAGATATGGTACAAGCAGGACTGTGTGTGTGTGTGTGTGTGTGTGTGTTTAAGCTTGCTTTGTTGCTAATCATGAACAGGCTGTGCTATCTGGTGTTTGATCTGTTAACCTGTTTGGTGTGTGTGAGTTACCATGGGACTGTTTTCCACACTGAAGCATCAACTCGGTCAGCTTTTCCACTAACGGTGTGTTTCTCACAGCTTCCTGTAGAGTTCACACACATGAACTGAACACTCGTACTGATATTACTGTTATTTGTTCATGTCTTTAAAAGTCTGACTCTGCTTGCTTTGACAGTTGAAGTTTTGGTCCGTAAACACGGGATCTTCATGGTTCTTCACGGGTTCACGCTACACGATATCAGGCTGAGATGTAGGCCGTCAGGCGCTACTATTGATTATTGGATTATTGGATGGATTATTGGATTTCTAAAGTTGACCAGTAGGAGCACAGAACGCTCTTACAACGTGGACAAAACAAAAGATGAATTATGAAGTGTTATGCTGTAAAACAGAGGAAAGGTTGTCACCGCCTTTTCTTCTGAACACACAAAAGAGAAAGATCTGATTAGATTATACACAGTTTGACAGTTCAGGAGTATCCACACACCTTTTAATATAATTATACATATTGAAAAATAAACCTGAATTCATGTTTGCTTCATAAACCAGGATTATTCCATGTAAACACATTCTGCAGTACAAAATCAGATTTCATTTTCCTCAACGGTTCCTTAAAGTTTAAATACATTTTGTTCTTCCCTTTTGAAACGCTGAAAGAACAAACTGTTTGGTCATGTTGCTCCTAGAGCCCGACTGATATGGGATTTTGGAGACAGATACAGATTCTTACGATACAGAGTTAAAATTCAACAGTTATTTGCTGATATATTGAAATCTTATAAATTATATACCAAGAAGAAACATTTTTTTGTATCGGTGCATATCGGATAACACGTAGCCTACAGGATATGTCTGCAAGAGGCCGATATCAGACTCTGATTTCTCCTTTTGATTTTACGTTGTGTGACTGTGACTCTACTGTTACTGTAACTCTACTGTTACTGTGACTCTACTGTGACTCTACTGTTACTGTGACTCTACTGTGACTCTACTGTTACTGTAACTCTACTGTTACTCTACTTTAACTCTACTGTTACTGTGACTCTACTGTGACTCTACTGTGACTGTAACTCTACTGTTACTGTGACTCTACTGTTACTGTGACTCTACTGTTACTGTGACTCTACTGTTACTGTGACTCTACTGTTACTGTGACTCTACTGTGACTCTACTGTTACTGTGACTCTACTGTGACTACTGTAACTCTACTGTTACTCTACTGTTACTGTAACTCTACTGTTACTGTGACTCTACTGTGACTGTAACTCTACTGTAACTCTACTGTTACTGTAACTCTACTGTTACTCTACTGTAACTATACTGTTACTGTGACTCTACTGTGACTACTGTAACTCTACTGTGACTACTGTAACTCTACTGTGACTCTGTTACTGTAACTCTACTGTGACTCTACTGTTACTGTGACTCTACTGTGACTCTACTGTTACTGTGACTCTACTGTGACTGCTGTAACTCTACTGTTACTCTACTGTTACTGTGACTCTACTGTGACTCTACTGTAACTCTACTGTTACTGTAACTCTGCTGTTACTCTACTGTGACTCTACTGTGACTCTACTTTAACTCTGTTACTGTGACTCTGCTGTTACTCTGTTACTGTGACTCTACTTTAACTCTGTTACTGTGACTCTGCTGTGACTCTACTGTTACTGTGACTCTACTTTAACTCTACTTTAACTCTACTGTTACTGTGACTCTGCTGTGACTCTACTGTGACTCTACTGTTACTATGACTCTGCTGTGACTGCTGTTACTGACTCTGCTGTGACTCTACTTTAACTGTGACTGTGCTGTGACTCTATTGTGACTCTATTGTGACTCCGTTGTGACTCTATTGTGACTCTACTGTATTGTGAGTGTGTCTCTTGCCCTGTGTCATTATCCTGCTGTTGTGTCTTCAGATATCTGTCTGCCTCAGCCACTTTGGATGACATTGCCCACTCTGAAGCGTGAGTTGACCTCTTTCTCTTTTGTGTTCTTGTTTTGTTTTCGTAGATGAGTTTAAGGTTTCTTTAAGTTTGATTTTCTGTTTATCGTTTTATTTTTTGCTTCTCCATCTTCTTCTGTCTTCTTTTGGCTGCTGTGAGGGTGTTAGTATATTTTAGCATCTCTTTTAGTTGTTAGTGGCTGAATTTAGGAACGTTTTTCTGCTTTATGTTATACAAAGTTCTACATTTCTAATTATTTTAGTTTCCAGATTTGACAGATTTTGAATGATCACTGCTAAAATGACGACACAGTACACACTTCAGTGTTCCTTTAGTGTGGAAGGTCAGCCATGTCGTGCACATCGGTACTCAGCAACACCAACTTATCTGCCGCTGACATGATGTGTGTGTGTTTGATCAGCTGATCTGATCATGATGTTGGCTTTTACCCAATATATATCTGTGTGTGTGTGTTTGTGTGTGCATACAGCTGGTGGGGAGTGTTTATTTCAGCCTGCTTGTTAGCTTTCTGCCAGTCTGGATGAATTTGAGTGTGTGCTAACGTGCATATTTCTGAGCATTTGTCTGTATGTGGGTGTAGTTTGACCACACCTGCAGACCTTGTTAGTCCCAGTCGACATGGTGGATTCCTGTTGACCACGCCAACATGTTAGCCATCCACTTTACTACACTACTACACACCTGTACACTTTACTTTACCTGACTCTTGGAGAATAAGCGTGGAATATGCATTTTCCAAAATGTTGAACTATTTATTGAACTATTTAACTAAAAATCTCAGATATAAGGTTACGTGAGGTCAGTTTGAAAACCTATTTTCACTGACCTCCTCTGGTTTGCGGTCTGCTGCACCTCTGACCGCACTCTACTCACCAAACCTCGAATTATGGCCGGGCGGCGATATCATGTAAGCTTCGCAAAGCCGCCTTCGTTATGCACGTTCTAAAAAATACCAGTTATCCCACACAGCTAGAAAACATCCACACATCCACCTCCTTTATCAGATTCACCCGAGGTAGAACAGAAATGTCTACACACCCATTCATCCTCCTGCTGTGTGTGTGTTTTTCCTGATACCTGCAGGCCGGATTAATTCGATATATCTCGAGCCTTACCTTACATCATGACAGCAAGGTGACAGCTTCAGATGACCAGATATTTCCAGTTTTGGCCGCCTGGAAGGAGTTTAAAATCTTAAAATTTAGTTTTGGTATGAAATATTTGGTAGCACTGCTTGAAACCAGAACTATGCAGGTCAGACAAGAGTAAACAGAAACTGCTGCAGACAGCAGGAATGTGCTAAAACCAAAGAGGGCACATCTCAGTGTTACTGATGTTTTATTTCAGCTGGATTTAGAACAAATGACTCACATAAATTCAGGTTTTGCTTTTTGATTTAAGACTTCTGAACACTCACATGCTGAGTTTTATCTTAAGCCGTGTTTGGCAGCAGCTCAGTAAGTTTTATGATCCGAGCTGAACAAACTGCACGTCCAGCCTGGTACAGAAAACACCTGCTGCATTAGTCGAGCTGTTTAAAAGCTTGTATACAATAAAGTAGGTGAACAGTACGCTTGTAAGTTGTTCTACTTGTTCACTTAGTTTCGTCTCATTAAAACATCCTCTTCTTCTCTTCAGCCTGATTAAGTTCTCTGTCTGTTTATCAAAGAGCAGCGTCATAAGAAGCTCTTATATGAAGTGTAGCTGTGGTTGGAGAGAGACTTAAGTTGTGGGAACTAAATGCTGTGATAAAGGTCAAAGTAAGCTTCCTCATCCCAGACTTTTGTGACTTTGGACACCGCCGATCGTCCTTTTCTTCATGCAGAGATCGGCCGGGTGTGTGGAGATGTGTTTAGATGTGTTCAGTCAACCCGTTTTGAGCATACGCCCTCCTTTTTAAGTTGTAGCACGAGAATGAGGCCAATAAAGATGTTTGTGTGGTTGCTATGAATTACTTGTTGGATCGTCGGACACCGTCTTAAACCTTTCTGATGTCAGAATTGGGACGCTTTATCTGAAAGTTTTTATAACTTTGTAAAAACAAATGATCTGAGCCACTAAACGCTGTGATTGATCAGCTGTGTGGAGGTGAAACCAGGGTGTCTTTGTGCAACACTATTAACACCTTTGAGGAGAATATCTCAGTGTTCCAGTATCTGTGGTTAGCATTTCTCTCTTTGTCGCCGTATCTATAAACACCTTTTGCTTTAGACGTGTTTAAACAACGTTTTGTACAACCGACTCTGGAAGCCTTTTTCACCCTGCCTGTCTCTTCCTCATGCTAGATAAATAATTTCACGTTGTCTGATGCGATAGCTGCTGCTGCTTTTAATCACGCGCATCAAATACACTGTTCGTATCGTGACACTTGATACACGACCACGCCCTGTTGAGAGTTGGGTGGCTTCGTCAGCTTCAGCGTTTGCTTCTTGCCGTCACGCTCTCTCTTCATGCCATTAAACAAACAGACACTCACCATCACGAGTGCTGAATCATATCTCACATTAACGCTGATGGTCTCTCTCTACATGTGCTTCTATGTATGAGAGTGTTTCAGGGGAATAATTAGGACTTCATGCTGCGATTGACTAACTCTGAAAGAAAGAAGGGGTCTCTCTTCTGTTTGCTTTTTTAATTATTGCAAGATGTTTCATTAATTTGGCTACATTTTAAAAAAGCAAACAGAAGAGGTAAACAGGAGGTCACTTGCTTTCTGTGGCCTGAACTCCTGTAACATGTGTTTCTGTGTGAATACTAACCATCGGGGTGGTGAATACTCGGCTACATTTGTGGGATGGACCTGAACTTAAATCACTGTTAGCTTTTGTGTTCATGCTCGCTGTGGTCAAACTAATTCATGTCCTCCTGTCTCCCTCTCCTCTCCTCTCCTCTCCCATCCATCTGTCTTGTTTTTCTTCATCCTGTCGCTCTCTCTCTGTCGTCTTTTCACTCCTCTATCCATCCTCCTCCCTTCTTCTTTCTCCATCCCACATCTCGTCATTCCACTCCAACCATCTGTCCTCCTTTTTCTTTTCTCAATTGTTCTTTTTCCATTCTCCTGTTCCCACCGTTCCTCTCTCTCTTCCATCTATCCATCCATCCATCCCACCTCCTCTTTTTCTTCCCCCTTCTTTCCTCTCTGCAGATACAAGAAGACTCAGGAGACTCTCTCTCAGGCGGGACAGAAGACCAGTGCAGCTCTCACCACAGTGGGCACGGTCATCAGCAAGAGACTGGGCGACATGAGGTATGATGCAGCAGAGCCAAAAAACAGCCGACACTCTGGCTCGGCTACAAGAAAAAAAGAGCAGAGCGGACAGTGTTGAAACCCAAAATATCACATGACGGATTCATATTTATTCAGTTGGTGAATCCAACAAAATCTGGTCAAACAGCTGGAGCTAGTGTCTCGGTTTGTGCATGTAAAAATCACATCCTCACTTCAGAAACCTGCATAAACCTGGCTTTGCTCGCTAGTTCAGTTGTAGTCTGTTTACACCTGCTATTAACTTTCTGTCTCTGGTGATCCAATCACAAGTGGACAGCTCTAAATAAATCAGATTACTGACTCACCTGCCGAATTTAAAAGAAAGTCCAGATAATTAAGAATTTGTTGTGGACTGCGTTTCACAAAGTTTCTGAAGGTTCTCCAACTCAACAACTCACAAAAATGCAATTTTTTTATGGTAGTCTGGGGACTTCCTCCTTCAATGTGGCCCAGAACCCCAAATTAGTCCCAGACCACCTCGACTGACCTGATCACAGCGTGTCTTGGTGGATGATGTTTACTTAGAGATGTCCACTTGATCACCCAAGATGCACGTTAATACAAGGAGACTGATACACAGGAACATTGGTAATATGAAGGATGTGTTTTATGGCATGCTTTCATCATCTATCTATCTATGTATTACTGGTGATGAGAAGGAAAGTAGTAAATGCAGCTGTGTCCAGGAAGCTGGATCATGTATACGAGGAGCTGAATGAACAGGTTCATAACTGGATACTTACCATAAATACAATCTTTATCAGTTTGTGCGACACTGTCCACTGCTCTTTTTGTCTTGTAGCACTGAAGTGATCAGCTTCTTATCCTACCTCCTCTTAGCGCTGTAGATAATGTGCAGAAAGTCTAGTCTGTTTATTTATGTAACAGCCTCATCACCTGAAAGGTCATTTTACTAACACGAGGGATGCTTCAACATGATTTCATTTGTTTTCCAGCTCTACAACGTGTAGATGTGAATAGTTTTTTTAAATTCTGGCATCAAACGCATCAGTAAAATAAAAGTCTACTGGTCTGCCTTTGAAAGTAAAATTTAATTTGAGCCTCTGGAAAAGCTTCACTTAGTAAATCAGGTTTAAAAATAGTTGGACCGTCCCTGAAATGTAGAAAACTTTGTCACCCTGAAATCACACAAGCAAAATACACACTCTGTAGTGTGTCAGTTCAGACATACAGAAACATTAAAAACATGAGTAACATGTAACATGTTGTTTTTCAAAGGCTGGATTGAAGCCGAAAAACATGCTGTGACATTTTGACTCTTGAACTTTGGACGATGCTCTGGAGTTATTGGAAGTGTTTGAATCACAAGTCTGATACAATCCTACACAGCCATCACAGGAAGCTAATTCCTGAGCTGCGTTCAGGATTCAGACATAAACGCTATGAACAAAGCTTCATGATATTTGGTACGGCCCTTTTTAACGACCGCAACAGTTCATGAAGTGTGATTGACGGGTGACAGAAAACACAGTGAAGATGCACTTACCTCTCTAACTCGTCTCTGATGGCGTCTTGTCGACTCACACAGCCGTCTGTAATTATATTAATGTTTCCATTTGTCCACCCACGTTTGATATTTGCTTTCCATGCAAGGGTGTGTGTGAGGAAGAGATTCATGTCTGTCTGAGTGTGTGTTTGTCTGTTGTTCTTACAGTATTTTAGCAGTTTTGACCTGGTCTGACATCTTTGCATCATCATGTATCCCTGCATGTTGCATGTTGCATGTGTTCTGTTCATTCATCCACAGTGTTCTTCGTTCTTGTTCTAAATGTTCATATTTTGCTGGTAGATACAGTTTTCAGTGCAAGCTGTGAAACACAATAACTACACTTACTTTGTACAAGTAATTGTTGTGGAGGCAAGAAGGAGTGAGCCATGGCACTAGAAGTGCGTATTAATCTTCAGATAATGTCAGGCATGTTCAGCTACCATGAACTTACACCGATCAGCCATAACATCATCACCGCAGGCCTGGACTCCACTAGACCTCTGAAGGTGCCGTGGGTATCTCAGCACCAAGACGTCAGCAGCAGATCCTTTAAGTCCTGTAAGTTGCGACGTTTGGCTTCCATGGATCGGACTTGTTTGTCCAGCACATCCCACAGATGCTCGATTGGTCAGTGGTCCAAACAGTGGTCACAAAACGTTCACCTAACATATCGCAGATATGGTCCATGCTGTTCACGTCACCTGTCAGTGCTCGTGATGTCATGGCGGATCGGTGTAACTCAACACTTCCTCCAGACTTTTCACTTTAAAGGCATGCAGATGGGTCGACTTTTATTGTGAAAAATCACCAGGAAGTGTTGGCGTTGGCAAAGAAGAAACAGCTGGTATTATTTATTTAAGTATAACAACATGAGTTGTAATAAAAAAGAGCAGCAGAGCATGGAGAGTATAACATGACTCTTGCAGTACGTGCTTTTATATGAGAGTTTAGGCTGATTCAATTTGAATGCATTTGATTGAACTGAGCTTGTTTCAGTTTGTTTGGCCTCCGTCAGCGTCTGAGTGTAATCATGAAACAAAATCACAAAGGTATGAAGATAAGGAAACAAGAAAATCAGGCTGCTGATGGAAGAAACAGTCACACAGCAAACACATCCCTGCTTTCCCTCCTCCTTCCTGACGACCTCCGCTCGATAACGTTGCTGTGTGTGTGTCTGTGTGTGTCTGTCTTGTGTGTGTCTGTCTGTGTGTGTGTGTCTGTGTGTGTCTGTCTGTGTGTGTCTGTCTGTGTGTGGTCTTTATCTGTTTGTGTTTGTATCCTGATGCTGCTGCTCGTGCCTCACGCTCTCTCTCCTTTTTTTTTTTTTTGTTTTTTTAATCGCTGCCTTGGTTTGACCTGCAGAGCTCTACCTTTCTCTAATTCCTTTAGGTAAGACTAACATGTCCTGTTAGAACAACAGAGAGTTCGTGTGGCCTGAAATTTATTAGCTATAGAGCAAACATTAACTCATCTTCATCATCATCTTCATCATCATCATAGAGGTTAAGCTCTGCCAGTTTTATTTGCTTTCCCCAAACTATTGTTGTAGACCTGGATTATTTTATTCCCTCAGCATGTCGTCCTCTTCTGTTAATTTAATTATTTAATTCCTTTAATTCTTTAAAACAATTGTTGATTACCTGTCATGTTGCTTAGACGTAGCGTTTTATGATGATAAATTATGCCTCCAAACAGGACGAGGACACCGTTTGTTAAGATTGTGGAAACACTTTATTTTATGGTAAATCTGGAGTTTAATTTCTTTAAAAGTTTCTTTAAAAGAACTTTTGTTGTTGAGTTTAGAGGACGGGGCACTGAACTCTGCCTCTTTATGCTTTTATATTTAAATACTCCAGAAAGTCATTTACGGGAAACTATACGACCGATAAAATAAAATGTTTCCAACTTTGTTTTCTTCCTGAAATGTTGAGAATGTTTCGAGGACTTCAAACTGAAAGAGACTGAGGATACTGATCATCTGTCACTGTGTTATTAATGTGACAGTCATGTTTAAAGTGCATAACTGGTGTATTAACTGCATTATATTGAGTGTGTGTGTCAGTGTGTGTGTGCGTGTGTGTGTGTGTGTCACTGCCCGCTTGCTTTATAACACTTGCACTTCTGTCTCCTCTCTTTAACGCTTACAAAGTAGCAACTATTCCATTCGCCACTCGATAAGTATGCCGGCCATGAGGTAAAGTAACACACACACCTGCTCACTGTAACTCTGTCACTGTAACACACACACACACACACACACACACACACACTAACTTTAAAGTTTACCTGCATTACTCTGTCTGTCTGTCTGTTGATGTCTGTGCTTGTTGTTCAGTTTGCATGGACAGATTTCTAATCGAGTTGAGTGAAATCAAATATTTGGTCCTCACATTATGGGGGTTTAATATTCTTTTAATCTGTTTGATGGCTGAAGCCCGTTTAAAAAAATGAAACCGTGACTCAAGTTTAAAGAGATAACACATCGTGTTCACGGCTCAGTACGAGTCTCCAAATGTAGTAAACATTTATCAGCCTGTGGCAGCATGAAAATGAACTTTTGTTTGTTTGTTATGTGTTGAACACGTGCAGCTCTGCAGCTGCTGTGGAATTCACATTTATGTCGACTTCCGTCTCATTTTATAAATTAGAAAGGTTGACCGGACATGATCTTTATTTTTTAAGTTTTAGTTGAGCATAAAACCACAAAATAATCAGTTACAATCCATTTCTTATTATTATAAACAGATACAAACACACACTTTTGACTGCAGGTTTATCACCTTCACAAAGTAACTCATTCTCTGTGATTGTTTTATTTTTATTGTTTCTGGTTTTATTAAGTTTGTATGTTTTGCTCTCAGCAGCTGGACTTCACAGTGAACCTGCCTCTGTATTTATTTATCACGCTGTGACCTCATGTCACATGTGTAACGTCGTGTCTCTGCTCTGCAGGAACTCTGCGACCTTCAAGTCGTTTGAGGATAAAATGGGGAACCTGAAGGTGAGCTTTTAACAGGAGGAATGACGTGACATGATGCGACTCAGGTATTCATGACTGCTGCAATTTTTCCTAACTAACCAAAATGTGGTGGATTAATCGTGGGAGGTGTGTTTTTATTTTTCTAACCCAATAAAAATGATCGATTCTCATCAAGAATATCCACGATTGAGTCCACGAGATTCAGTTACCAGTTACCTGACGTAAAGATTATTGTAGTCTTACCGTGTCTGCACGTTAGTGTGAGCAGCACGCTGGCAGCAGCCTCAGTCCGGTGTGAACACTTTGTGGTTTTTGGACGCTGATGGACTCTAAATGGATTCAATGTTTTTTTACTGACTGCAAACGTCAACAGGAAACTGAGAATCAATAACACTCTGCTCTGTTTCCTCTTCGTCTCTTCCAGTATAAGGTTGTGGGCCCCAGAGGAAACGGGGACGCTGTCAGCTCCCCCACTGACACCACCCCCACTCAGGAGAACCCGCCTTTCTGAACGCATCTCACCTCCTCCTCCTCCACCTCCTCTTCCTCCTCCTCGCTGCCACCTTCCTCACGACCTGAGACTGTACTGTTATCACCTCACATCGCAGATCCAGCCCTGACCTTTGACCCTCCACCTCACCGACTCGCCACCGCTCACTTTGTCCCGAGGTCTGTAAACTCCGACAGGTGGAGGTGAAGGACTTGTGGGGTTTTTTTTGTTTGTTTTTTTTGAGGTGGGACGAGCTTTCCCGCCGGTCCCATCGCCTCCATCCTTCAGCCTCGCTGTTGAGGGAAAGGAAAATGTTTTGTTGATGTCTAAACCTGAATCATTTACACACCTTCCCGCCTCCACCTCCTCCCCGGTAATATCCACACCCGTCTGTTAGTCCAACACTCTCGCCTCCTGCACTCCTCAGGCAGCTTTTTTCCAAACAGGCTCTTACATTAAAAAGGCATTAAAAGATGTCAGGTTCTTAAACTTCAGGGGTTTCTTAACGGTACTGCCGCGGCGGTGCATCAGAAAAGTGCCCCGAGTCAAGAGTTTAGGAGCCGGGATATCTGCAGACTGAGGGTGGAGGAGCATTTTATGGGCATGAGCAAAGATGGTGGTTTATACGCTACTTAAACTCACTAAATCTGTCTTCTTTTTTCCGACTTAAATCACATATTCACACTTTTTTTCTCAAACTTTGCGTCACCTTCACTTACAGGTTACAGGTTAGAGGTTAGAGGTTAAACTGGGAGGGCAGCATCCAGCACATTACTCTTCTTAGACCCACTACTGCTACATGCATGTGCATATCTCATCTCAGTTGTACCATACCGACCATGCAAAGACGACCGAGGTCTCGTGTAACACCCCCCCCCCAAAAAAAAAAACCCAGGATGTAAAAACAGAAAAAAAACAACCTTAAACCATTTTGTATTAAAACTATTTTACACTGCTTTGCATAATGTTTTTACATAACTTTTATCAATATGTATAAATATATATGAATAAATATATTGTCACTGATGCTGCTGAATGGTAGTAATCAGTGTGGGAGGTTTCAGAGAAAGCAGGTGGAGGTTCAACAAACTTCAAAACAAAGAATCACCGTGGGTCAGTTTCACGGGCGTCGCAGCGTTAACGTCTCGATAAACGTTCCCGCGTTTGTGAAACTGACTCGTTGAAGAGCCGCGGTCATTTAGAGACTGACTGATCACGCCGAGGCAACGAGAACGAGAATGAATTGACAGACTCGGATGCCGCCGCCGCTGCCACCATTTGCAAGTCAAACTGAGTCAACCTGTTGATGGTTGAGAACGATTTGAAACCGCTTTGACTGTTTTGTTCTCTTTGCCCCGGTTCGACTGCTGCTGCTCTCTTCCTGTTAACTCAATGTGAGACAACGCTTTGCTGTGTGTACACACTACCTGGTGAATGTCAACGCTTCTCTATCGGCCTTACTCACTTTAAAAAGGTTCACCTGTTTATTATTTAGCTGGTAGAAAAGAAGTAGTTTTGTTGCTTTGTTTTTTTTTTCTTTAAGTTGTGCAGACTGGTTTCGATTGAAGGAAAGGAAGTTAAAAATATTTAGAGTCCGACGAGCCACAAAATGAGTCATGGAAAACCGCCAACGACCCCTTAATGCACACATGAACACACTCCTGTTAACACACTAAACGCTGCATGCGGCCAAACTGACACAAAACCACTGTTGTCCTTATCGTCGTGCCACATCGTGATAAAACAGAAGCTTTTACAAACTACACCTAAAAAGCGCTGATACCAGAGCAACATCGGCTCTGGTGGTTTGACTACTAACAATGTGAAGTTTCTCCAGCCAAAAAATCCAGGAATTGTGTCAAAATGTTGAATCTTGAGCTGCTCATCATTTCCTCAAGGCGCTGTGTGTGTTGCCAAAAATCTCTCTCAGCCATTAAAACGACAACAATGTTGCTCTTGTATCCTGTCTCAAAACACCTCTGCGGTAATATTGTTTATGTACTTTAATATTTTGGATCATTAAATAATTAAAGCCAAAACTTTCCCGGGATGGTTCAAACTTAAAACTGAAGCCAGCTCGAGAACAAACAAACAAAAACCTCCTGTCAAACTGCTTCAGAGCTGCTGCCGGTGTTTCATAACTTCAGTGTGTCTTCTTGTTTTGTTTGTGTTGATCATTTTTTGGTAGTTAATATATTCCTGTTAGGTGATTTATGTTTTTTTTTTTTTTTTTTTTTTGGCTTTTCCGTCTGTCAGGAGAGGGGGACTTTTTGTTATTTGTACAAATAATTTGCCATCGGGTTTAAAACAAAAAGAAAAGTTGCCAATATTTAAATATCTGTTACAAAATCTTTCTCTCTTTCCGCCTCTGGATGTCATGGATACTTTCTGCTTCAACCAACACAAGCAAGAAATATTAATCTCAAGTTATTTAAATCAGATTTTTCTGACATTCACTCGTAGTAGCAGTGATCAGTGTGTGAGGAAAAAATCTGATTTTAAGGTTGAGTTTAATGTTTTTTGCAGTGTAGCTGTCGCCTGTTTAAAGCTGCAGTCCGTTTTTTGGGAGACTGATGATGAGAAAAGATGATGATGATGATGATGATGATGATGATGATGATGATGATGATGATGATGATGATGATGTACTTTTTGTTTTGGGTGCCAATGGAAAGCGCAGCACATGACGAGCCTGCTCAGAGCCAGCCGCCGCTGCAGAGGCTGGAGGACAGTAGAGTACTTATTATAGCTTTATTTAGGTCCTGTGTCGGGCTGATGTAGATTATCAAAAGGGATCAGATTTGGAAGATTAGGGTGAATGAATTAAAAACACTTTTTGGTTTTGTTGTATATGTTTGGATATCAATAAAGCATTCCTTTAAATGAATGAGTGGTGTTTGGTCTGTATTTAAAATCTGCTAAAGGTAACAGAATACACAAATGATTTATTTTTAGACAGTTAATTTAACACAACTTGAGTGCTAGAGTCTGAAACTGGTGTTAGTGGGCCAGAAAATATTTATTATTTTACACAAATATCTCCTTTTTTTTTACCTTTAGCATAATTTTATTCCAAAATAAAAACCATTAAAGACATTTTTCAGTACATTATTGAAATTGAATCTGTGGTCTGAATTTCAATGATTGGCACAAATTTAAATTCAATAAACATGAACAGCATTTTTGAGTTGCTAACATTAAGCAACTCTTATAATATGCAATATGATATCACAGCTATCATTAGTTATTACTATAAATCTATAGACACGGGCAGGTATCACGTTGCTCATAACGTGCTATCATAAAATGCTTTATGGCCATAAAGTTTGCTCATCATCCATTATGATTACAGACAACACCATTATGTTTATAGTACCTTCCCTAATGCTTCATACTGAGTGGGTGTGACCGTCTGTGGCTTGCAAATTATACCAGAATGGTTATTATAAAACATCATAATGTTTTTGCTTGTTATAAACTAGCACATTTAATATATATACATAAAGTCTTTTACTTTAAAACTGCTTTTCTTATGCAGTCTGATGACTTATGGCTAGTTTGCAGTAGAGCTAACATTCAGTACAAAGGCACCATTTTGCTGTCGTTGTTCGCCACGTGGACCGATTTGGAGGGAGAGTCAGTACCTGATAAAACCAGTTCCAATTGACGCAATTTGATTAGCTAAAAGATGTGTTCCCTGACCGGGAATCGAACCCGGGCCGCGGCGGTGAGAGCGCCGAATCCTAACCACTAGACCACCAGGGAAGGATGCTGTGTGCGTGACGTCACTTCAGGATATGGTCGGTATGACTGACTGCTGTCGAAATCATCGCGAGATCTCAAACAACACGGGACTTCTCGAGACAGTATAGCCGCAAGTTGTCGTGGCCGAGTGGTTAAGGCGATGGACTAGAAATCCATTGGGGTCTCCCCGCGCAGGTTCGAATCCTGCCGACAACGCAATGTTTTCGTTTTCTCACACCAGTTACTATAGTTACAAACGTGAATCCAGTGACTGTACGCGTACAGGTAACAGCAGAGCACGTAGGTGGCTTTGACATTAGAAGTTAAAAAATACCTGAAAGATGAAACATTGCTGCAGTTCATACATTTGACCACAAGAGGGGGCTGCTTGCACGGTCAATCTTTCTTGTTAAGTCAGTCAGTGACTGATGTCAGAAACACAGAAATTTAATTTTAACAGTGCGACATAAAAACTGAAGAATACAGTACCTAAAACTGAGATTTAGATTTTAACTAGATGAGACGTTAAAAAACGATAAAAAATGCAATATAAAGATAAAGAAATAACCCAAAGTCATCTGTAAAGTGAGTAACAAACAAGAAAAACAACATACACCCACAGTGACAAACAACTATGATGTAAAAATCAACAGTAAAGCAGTTATACTAGTTACAAATCGAACTTGATGCTGATAATCGATGGAAATGTACTACTTGAGGAGAAAGTTTAGATGACAAGTTGCGAAGAAACTTTAACGGCTGACTTTTAGGAGACAATAAATACAAGATTGGGTTAAATAAAAGTGTAAAAAATATGATAAATTTGAGTGAATGTTTCTGGAACATGGAGGAACATTCACTGTGTGAACTAGTGCTGTGTCGTATGCGAACGAGCCGGCTCTGAGAGCCGATTCTTCAAAGTGAACGTCAAGAACCGACTCCCATCGGGAAAAGAGCCAAATCTTCAGCTGCTCCTGCTCAGAATCCATGCAGGTGGGTTATTTTGATGATGGGCACACCATGGAGCCAATTGCATGCAAGGACAGACTAGGATCATACCATTATGTGAAAGAAGGACAGAGTGCGAGTGTAGTGGTAGAGGAGTAAAGAAATGAGAGAGAAGAAATGAATGATAACTGAAAAGGAAGCAGCATCTGGCTGCATTTCAATGATTTTGGAGACTGCGAGTGAGTGCAGAATTTGTAAAATGAAAATATCTGTCAGAGCAGAGACAACAACAAACCTGCACAGATGAAAAAAATACATAAAAATAAGCATTTTATGAAAACACTGAATGAAAAATTGCTTAATAGCACACAAATCATTCATAACTGCTAAATTAGGCTAATATAGAAGGCTGAATACTAAAATGAAGAGTCATTTGAGAGCCGGCTCTTCGAAGGAGCCGAATCTTTAAAAAGAGTCGAACTTCCCATCATCACTAGTTTGGTTCAGATTAGCGGGGCGGGGGGCGGGCAGTTAATACTTAGCCACGCCCACGACGAGTGTCTACGTCACCTGCGTGGTATAAAAGCTCGCGGCGGCCCGTTGGTCCCATTAAAAGAAGCAGCGTCGACATCCTCTCGGACCTTGGAGGGTTACATTTACCCAAAACTTATTTTCAAATGGGCCCCGTCGCCTAGCGTTTACTCCCCCGAGCCTCGCCGACTGAGTTGAATTGTGTGCTACTGAACATCAGCAAGTCTGGATCACTGAAAGGTGAGGAGGGTCGTAAAATGGAGGGGTCTTCCTGACGGGGCGAGCTAACGATGCTAACTAGCCTGTCACAATGGCAGCTGTTGCCTTTGTTTTGGTTTTAAAAGTCAGCAGAAGAACAAACGTCATGTCTGAGGTTCTTTCTCTCGTTGTTTTCGGGTTTAACTCCCTGAATTCAAACGCTCGTGTTTGTAACGGTCGTGTCGACATTCAAACGGTAACTGTCAGTTTTTTGTTGTCAACACACTGTTGGGTCTGTTTTTGTCCTCGTTTGGAGACAAAATGTCCTCGTTACAGGAGAAAACAGGCTCCATCCGACCCTTTCAGTTTGTGCTCCATCCCTCCTCCTCTGTCTCTGCTCGTGGTGTCATGAAATAATGTCTAATGTGCTGATGTTTATGATGAAAAGAGAGAGAGAGAGAGAGAGAGAGGACGACGTCAAAATGTCGGTTTGGTGCAGAGACTCTAATGTAAACAAGACAAGACCCCTGCAAGACACGAGGTGACGTCTTCTCACTGAGGACTCAGATCTGCTGCTGAAACAACACAACAACACTCTGCTGCTGTTACAGATTAGTCATTCAGACTGTGACACATCATCAGTTTAAGTGCATTCAGTGTATAGATTATATGTGTGCGTGTTAAAGGCGTCGAGTTTGTTTGTTTTTCTGCACAATGGCTGCAGCTGAGCATGTTTTTCTCACGTTTTCTTTGTATATAATCAGTGCTGAAAGGATTAGCTGATCACCAACCAAGCATTTATCAAGCAAAACATTTGTTAATTAGTACATTAGTAATCATTAATTAACGTATAATAAACTACTCTTTTGTTATAATTGATTGTTGAGTGGTTACAGCCTCGTAAATATGTATATTTGCATATTTCTTTGTTGGTAAACAGATTATTTTTGGGTTGTTGACTGGACAAAAGAAGACGTTTTTCTGGCGGTTTTTAGACAAAATTATTAATAGATTAAATGAAACAAAATGACACATGGATATATAATGAAAGCCAGTTAGTGGCAGTCCGTATAACAATAGCTGGTTAATTGTATGTGATTATAAATCATATTACAAAAGGCCAAATAACATCAAGATAACCTGGAGTGTGTGTGTGTGTGTGTGTGTGTGTGTGTGTGTGTGTGTGTGTGCGCGTGTGCGTGTGCTCTCCAGATCTTTGGTGACTGATGCAGCTCTGTCTGGTTTTGATCGTGCATTTTTATTTTTCCCGTCCAGGTTTCCATCAAGCAGAGTGTACAGCGACCAACAACAGCAGAATGGCGGCTATTCCAGCAGGCGGTTCTCTCGTGGCGACCACTGACTACTACCGAAGTGAGTCTCACACTTACCACAGCAGACTGACTGCTCCTTCCCGTCCGGTCACTTACTATCACTCTGCTGTAGGAGAAGACAGAGAGTCATTAAAGTGTGTCTAGTCTAGATGACACAACTACTAAAATTCACATTAATAGTAGCTGCAGGTGAAACGTCGCCCTGTAAAAGACATGTTGCATCACGTCCACAGTCAGAGTTGTCGAAAGGGGGAAATTACAATCAGACAACACACTTCCTCTGTCATTTCTGTTCGTATACGTGAGAAAGTTTCAGACTAAAGTCTCAGTGAATGAGCTGTGATTATATAAGCAGAGGAAAATACATTTTTCTGAACGCTCCACTGCCGCTCGCACTGTAGAGGAACAGTTAGATATTATGTAAGAGTGTTAAGTTCTCCCTCGGGGTCAAAGAATGAAGTGTAATTAGTGTAATCAACACGAGACGAACCTGAAGCTCTCCACCTGTAACACCTCACCTGTCTCACTTCGGTTCATTAAGTCACATCACTCTCTCCTCCCGCAGGGCGCATCGGCTCTACGTCCAGCAGCAGCTCTTGTGGCAGTTCGGAGTACAGCGGAGAGGTCATCCCTCACCATCCAGGTGTGTGTTTAGATCAGTGAAGAAGAGAAGCTCCTCACTGTGTGTAAATGCCTATGAAACAGAACTGAAACGTTAAAACTCAACCCAAGTCTAAAAGAGGAGGTGTGCTAACAAACACACTGTTTGTGCTCATAGAAGTTATGAGCTGTACTGCACGGTACAGGTTTACATCCTCAAGCTAATATCAACATGGCTCATTGTGCTGACAGACAGATGCACAAAAAGAACAGGAGTGTTTCTGTCTGTCGTGTTCTAAAACCTGTTTGAATGTTGTTGTAGTTTTTAAAAGGTGTGAGTGGATGAATGAATGAAGAGCTCTGTCTGTAAAAATTTTGTCCTGAGTGAACACAGCCGGTCGGACCGGGACTGAACACAGCTGAAACCAGCGGTGGCCAGTAGCAGCCTGCTGAGGTGGCCAACAACAACAGGAACTGTTTCAGCACAATAAAACAGATAAAGATGTCGTATTTATTTTCTCTCTCGTCTGATCTGAAACTTGCCCAAAGTTAGAGTTTATTTGGCTCGGCCCGGACTGAGTCATTTAAGCGAGGCTGTAGACAGAACGGAGTGTTCTGCTCACAAAGAGAAGCAACAACCACAAGAGTGTGTGTGTGCCAGATCCAGATGTTTCTGTCAGAGCACGTGTCAAAGAACCACATCCTGTGTGTTTGGGCTACAAGTTTCACAAGATGGTGACATTGCTAAATCCACGTCAGACCACTCCTCACAGATCTGGCAATATCGTGCTCTGAGCCTCAGTTTCTGTAACCTCACTGTTGCTGTGGTTGAGTCAGCTGTTGCCTCAGACCACACGGCGAGTCACCGCAGCGGGTTGAGTCATCCTCCAACACACCGAGAGCAGGTCGGCTCTGGTCTAATTCAGCACAGTTTTCACTGCCCCATCAGGATTAGATTTCCTCAACCTGCAACTCCCATTCAGGTTCTCAGATTATTCAGATGTCAGACGTATCGAGTCTCTGCTACACCGATATAACCCTCTGCACCGCTTTATATCTGCTGACTGCACCAGTAATCCACATGTGAAAACCATCTGGGCCGACAGACGAGCGAGGGCTCGGGTTTACGCTGGCACGCCTGACTAAAGCGCTGGCTCAGCTTTTTAACGGTGTCACACATCTACACACACACACTGTAAAACTGTAGTACTTGATTAGAGGGCGAACATTAAGCCAAATAAGTTAATTAATTTATACATCTTGATCTTTTAAATTGTCTTTTTAATGAAAGAAATGGTGGAAACTTCCTGAACCTGCCGTGCCGCATGTATTTTAGACTTAGGTCGACCTCAGCTTTACCTCTAGGCTCACGTCAGCTGTACTGTAAATATAGCCGCCTGCATGTAAATGCATCTGTTGAGGCGTCACAGTCAGTTTGTCACACAGTCAAACAAACGCGCCTGAGCCCCGAGAGGGGGAAACCCGAGTCATTCCTCCCTCTGGGTGTAGCTGCAGGTACTGACGCTGTGGCGTCTCGTCTGCTGTTTAACTGTTGCTGGTATTTTTCCTCAGCTCATAATGGAGAGAAAAGAAGCTCTGAATGTTAGAACTGTCAACACGCTGTGTGTTAAAGTGTCAGATTAATGATGGGTGTGTCTCCTCTGACTGCACAAACATGAATGAAGTGTAACCGTCTCAAACTCTCCTTCATGCCTTCATTGTCTGCCTCCACAGGACTCCCCAAGCAGGATTCTGGCCATTGGTGGTCCAGTTTCTTCTTTGGGAAGCAGCCAGGGATGACCCCACTGACTGAGGAGGCACAGCAGAAGTAAGCACACACACACACACACACACGCACACACACACACACTGCTGACTCCTCCCTTTACACTGTATCTTATTTTAACCCTTAAATTAGAGTCCACTATTCAATATGGAGCTCCATTCTTCTTCTACTTCTCTCAGAGTTTTTACAGTGTATCTCTCTGTGTGTGTCTCTTTCAGGGCGGGGGTCCCGGGTGCGGTGACAAACGGTCAGATCACCTGCGTTGCCAGGGAGATGGTGATGCAACGCCAGGTGAGTGAGAGCAGCGACGCGGGAACCCCCACCTCCTCCTGATCCTGCAGCCTCACCTACCTGATCCACACCGCACCTCGGGAGAATCCAACCAATGACCAACGCTAGGTGACGGGAGGACGTCCCGTTTACAACCTTATTAGTTTTTTTTTATTTAATCTGTATTACTCATCGTAGGACAGGCTGCCTTACTCGTTTTTTTTGTTTTGTTTTGGTAACCTTTTTTTTTTTTTTTTTTTATTGACAACCAAGAAAAAAAAAGAATTTCAAAAAACCAAAAAAAAAAAATAAAACAACACGACGATGATGCAACTGATAAGCTCTTTTGTTTTTTAACATTTGTACTGTTGTGTGTTTGTAATACTGTGGTGCATAGACACATCCACACGCCTTTTGTTAAACATGTTTCACCTTTGTCACCCTGTGATTGCAAATGCAATAAAGTAGACTCTTGCAGCCTAACGTTCTGTGTCGGGTCCACAACATTTGTTCCAGTACACCTACAGCTTCCTCTCTGGTTAGACTGATGTGTCCAAAGCGGTTGGTTGAAATGACCCTATAAGGACCAGGAGGTGAAAGTGTGTGTGTTTGCCAGGGAGTGGTTCATTGGTCTTGTACAGAGCTATTCCAGGAACAGAGTAAACACTGAAAGTGCAGCACTTCATGTCCTTAAACTGCCACTGCTGCTCGACCCAGAGTCTGGAGTTGTGTAACATTTTGGCTCGCTGTCCAAACACTGGAACACATCTGGAAACCGAGTCCAGCATTCCCATTCGAGGAAAAGAAGAACTCCTTAATCCAGATAGTTTCAACTTCTGAAGTGAAGTCTCATTCAAAATTTTAAAGTGTTTTAGATTCCAGAACATATCAGACATATCATTCACTGCCACATAAGTTAAGACATATGTCATGGCTATACAAAAACACACTGTACTGTTGGAGCGTGAAAGTAATATTTCCATTCATGTTGACATTCTGTTTACTTTGGCCCTGTGTTCAGTTTTTAGTAGATTTTCAGGGAATTAGTCAAGTCAACTTTATTGTCAGCGCTGCCGTATGTACAGGACATGCAGAGAATTGAAATAATGTTTTCCTCATCCCTGGTGCAAACAGCAATAAACACAAAATGTAAAGTATAAAATATATACAAGTTGAAAGAGATCTAAAAGAATAAGGCAAATATAAAAAGATATAAACAGTATAAATGTGGCAAATATAGAAAGATATTCACAGTGTAGATATATCCATATAAACAGTGTGAATATATCAAAAGTAAAAGATGTATACAGTGAAAACAGTTTGTAAACCCGTTTAAAGACACATTAAATATGGCAGACAAACCACACATGACGATTCTTTGTGTCCTGCAGCATATATCAAACGCACCTTTTGTAGTGCACATCTATACACTTGTCTGTTGTTTGCCCGTTTGTTTTTTGTTTGTTGTATAGGCCTTTTTATCTTACTTCTATAGTGTATATTACATATTTTCTGCTGCTGTTACAAGTGCATTTCCCCGTTGTGGGATAAATAAAGTATAATCTAATCTAATCTAATCTAGTGGTGAATTTATATTATATAATTATAATTTATAACACGTTTCTGGCACTCAAAGCGCCTTTATAACACTCACACATCCTGATGGCAGACCAATTGGCCAATATATTGTTATTACACTGGACTGGGGGAGCCGGGATTCGAACCTCTGACCCCACAACTACTGACTGACTGACTGGCACTGCGGGGGGCGGGGCTAGTCAGATCTCCGTCCTTCTCAGCTGCTGCTGCTGCTAACGCTAATTAGCTAACTTCGTTAGCGTTAAAAACACGGTTTAATGACCATCCAGCTAATTTTTGTATCATAAACAAGCTAACACACCGACAGCCACATCGTGTTACTTCATTATAGTTTTATTTTATATAGGATTATTAATGTTTCTGACACGTTTAGCTCCTAGCTAAATGTAGCTAGCTAGCTAACCGCTAATCAACTGGAAGCTGTAGGTGCCATTTTAGGCGGGAACTACTTCCGGGTAAAAATGGCGCCTACAGCCTTTTGGTCTGAATCAGGTGGTTACCTGAAGGTCTCTGCGTCACCTGGACAAGGTAAGAGGGGAAATATTTGTGCTGTTTTGTTTTTGTTTGAGGCTGCTGCTGGTTATTGTTGCTGAATTTCTCCTGTTTGTGGTTGATGTTTTTTGTATTTGTTGGTTAAAATGTTGCTCCCTTCTATCCACACTGTTGGTAGTATTGTTATTGCATTAATTTAATTAATTTATTGTGGCAGCTGGAGCCACTTTTATTTATCATTTAGCACAAACCTTATGATTATTTCAGGTTGCTGAGTTAGTGGAGAGATATAAATATGTCAGTATTTTGAGCGTTTGTTTATTAGTGATGGGAAGTTCGGTTCTTTTTAGGGAGTCAGATCATTTGACTCAGCTCACCAAGAAGAGCTTTCGGCTCCCAAACGGCTCTTCATTTTACCACTCATACCTTTCATAATGCAGCCAAATTTAGCGCTCTTTGAACCGGCTCGTTCACGAACGACACATCGCTATTGTTTATGACATTTCCTCTCAGGTGTTGCTTTTGGATTTATTGCTGGCCTCTTCAAACGCTCAACACCTTTTTTTCCCACCTCTCTACACAAAATATTTGATGTGTTCAAAAGTCACCTGGCTTCATAACATAAGTGCTTCTAAACCTCTCATTAGGCCTGCTTGTTCGATGGTGTCATGCCTCCGTTAAGCTCAGGATTAACTGCTTATCATGCAACTTTTCATTGTTTTAAACGTGAACATAGTTCCTGCACAGCTAAAGTGTCTTAACCTGCTGCATACACTATTTATAGTATATTTCCTGCGATGCTTTATTGGGAAGTGAGCTGATATCAGCAGCAGCTCATGCAAACGACATGTGGTTTTACTGTGTTCGTGTTGCCGTGGATACGGTTAGTATGTTTGGTTCAGGCGTGAACTTGTCATCACTCCACTGTGATGAGCTTTGGTGTACACTTACATGGACTGTTGAAGTCAGAGCCTAAAAATCATCCATGTGAGTTAACTGACCAAAATAAATGTACATTTCTTTGACAGTTGTTCTTTTGACGTCAATCTTTTCATGACTATTTCTAATCTCACATATCAAACAGCTGATCGCTGCACTTTTTTATCACTGACTGTTCTGCTGAATGGCATTCACACTAACATGACCCACCCTGCTTGCACTTTGAGTCATTTTTCTGTTTAATACTGTTAATAATACAGCTCTCCTGGCTGCATCGCTGTAAATATAAGTCAAATGTGAATAAACTCAAACATATAAAAACATTTTAGATTGTTTTTTGGATAATTCTATTTTAATATGAATATAACTTGTTGCCCTGTGTGGTATAAAGACAGCCAGGGCTGCAGAATATGGATAAAAATCTACATAGATAGATATTATGATTGCGCTGCGTTGTAAGGCAACCTCTGTGGCCGGGAAATGAACCCAAAAACGCTTTGATTGACAGGTGGGTGTCATTACAGATGGCTTGTTTGAGCGACCAGGCGTCATTCAGCCCGCCTCAGGTCCACTGATGATCCACGTCTTTGCTGATATTTATTTAGATTAGCCTTGCCAAGTTGGCGGCATATTTTCAGCTTCAGAATGGCACCTGTGCTGACGTCCGTTCTTTTTACTGTCATTGAACAACGCTTGTAGGTTGGGGTGTCTCTGCAGCACCACAGTACTTCATTATAATGCTGTTTTGTTGCATATTTTATCCAAAAAATTGCAGCTTCTGCTCTTGCACTTGGCCACATATTACAATATTTGGATAAATTGTGCAGCCCTAAATAAATGTGAACTGAATTACAGTTAATTTCTGACCAGATTTATATCCAGAGTCCTATTAGGAGCAGTCATCACAGTGCCTTTGAGCCATAGAGGCCCTCTGCCTATCTCCTCTGGGTGATGACCGTGCACAAATCAAATGGCAGTTATCTTTTTCAGTTCCCCAAAACTACAATTCCACAATTTCTTTTTATCTTTTGACTCATACAAGTGATCCTGACACGCAGAGAAAGATCTGCCTGCTGACTGTCGTGCAGCACAAATCCTGACACCAGGATTTTTTCCCATCTGTCTGTAAAATGGGTTTGTGTAAGCGCCGCCGTCCTCTATTCACCCCCCTCAGTCTGTCTCTATGAAACAGAGGAAAGACAAACAATGGTTGCTGCTGTAAAGTGGCCCCCCTCTGTAATGACGCTGGTCAAAAGAGGATTTGTTCTGTGGCTCATATGAAGAGCCGGGCCATGCCGGGCCGGGCCGGGCCGGGCCGGGCCGGGGCCGATCGTCATCCCACGCTGCAGTTTTTCCAGGTCGCTGGGTGCACGGAGGGTCACGAAAAGTGGGAGTGAAGGAGCCGGGTTTCTCTCCTCCGTCACTCGTTGTCAGGCTCGCCTCCATCTTCTCCATCTGTTCATCTTTTCACTCTCTTGATATAGCACTCACTCAGTTTGACGATCGCATTAGGAACAGGTCTGCATCTAATTGATTCATTTCATGTAAAATCTTGCGGCCTTTTAAGTATAAATTTAGTGTTTTAATCACTTTAGTTTTGCGATATTGGTGAAAAGATCTAGTTACTTTGGACGGGAAGGGTGGGAAGTTCAAATGTGGTACTGCTGTGTTCCAGGTTGGAAGTCGTATAAACATTAAAAAACTCATTTCACTGCTTCCTGAACTGAAAAGACAATGGAGAGTGAAAATAGTAGTAGTAATAGAGTATTTCAAGGTAAAACAACATGTTTGACAACCTGTACCATTACCATGGCAACGTTTAATTATAGTTGGGAACACAAAACTGAGTTTGACAGTCACACAAACATACAGATCTTCAACATTTCAAGCATCATTTCAATCCTTCTCCACGTCTTTCATACATTATGAGATTTATTTGACTCTTCATTCATTATACTCAGACTCTTTACAACTTTTACAACTTTTCCTTCAGCTGCTTCTTCATTCAAATTAAAACCAACGACTCAGTTTAGTGTCTTCAAATATCCCTCATCTTTCAGACATTATTGGTATTATTAAACTTTTAAAGCTGTTATTGTACTTTAGCATCAGCCTGAAAACATCTGGCATTCTCGAGTCGATTATTGTAATTCAGTCATTTTCTTTTAGATGATTAATTGAGTAATTGTTAGCAGCTCTAAATTTCTATTTGCTTGAAGATCAAGTGTGTAAGATCTGGTGGCATCTAGCTTCGTAGTTGCTGATTGTAACCCTCCTCGCCTCACCCTCTTATTTTTTTTCGCATGAAGAAAGTCTGGATCTAGAGTCAGTGTTTAGTTTGTCTGTTCTGGGCTACTGTAGAAAAAATGCAGTTCAACATGGTGGACTCAGCGTCTGTCTTATTTTAAGGTTTATGCACTCATGAAATCTGAGTTATGAAGATTATATTGTGTAAATAGAGCACTCAAAATCATCAGACATATTTGGGTCTTTTTAATTGCTAAAACATGCAGTGGGTGCAGCTGTTTAAACATCTGTCTACCTGTGACGAAATATTCCCAGCTCATGTCGACACTTTAATAAACAGGATGAAGCTCCAAGTGCTTGTTTAAGGATGTTAGTGCTGAATGCTGCTTCACAGTAAACACAAACATGAACCGAGTCCTGCAGGACGACGTGGAAACGCACCGAAGCTGACGCTAACGGACACAGTTTTCCATATTTACAAGTATTAATTTCATTTTCATCTTCATCTGTACAAGGACGTGTCGGACGTGAGCGGCCAGCTTCCGTCTTCCAAACAAAAAACAGCTACAGGTCAAATTTAAACACGTCTGTGAGTGATGAATCATAACACACTGAGACTGGAGTTCAGTTTCCACGTTACATTTAGATTTCTGACATTTTTAACCACTTTGCTCCATGAAGGAGCTGCAAAAATGAAAAAATATGAGATGTTTTGATGCCTTTTTCTTCCACCTGTTTCACTGCATCATCAGGGACTCTGCTTGTTGTTAAAGTGTCTTTTTACTTGGAATTTGTCTCTTTGTCTGTGCTTGTCCATTTGACCCGAGCTGTCAAATTCTGAGCAGTCAAAAGGGGCAGAGAAGTTCACTTCCTTTCAGTCTATAAACAACAACGAGGTGCGCTTGTTTCCTTCTACTTGATGCCCCGGTCAGCAGGGTTGTTTGGTTTGGAGGTGGAGAAGTGAAGAGAAGAAGGAGAGCCGAGGACGATGTTGACCCATAAGGTTTTGGTCCCAACAGCATCTGGGAATCCAGAGAAGTGAAACACAGTGTTATGTTACATGGAGCCAAACTGATGCCGGTATCAATCGGTGTAGATTATTTTGTCTCAACATCCTGTTGCTACACACAGCTGTTTCTTTTTTTGGGAGGGAAACTTTCTATTTGTAAAGATTTCCGTCTTCAGGAGGAAAGAATGAGCTCGTGGCTGAGCGTCTCAGACTGACACAATAAGTCAAATCTAGAATAACCCCCCGACGAGGCTAAACGTCTAACTGAACCAGTTGAAGCTAGTTTTGTCTGCGTGTGTGTGTGTGTGTGTGTGTGTGTGAGCTCCATATGTGTTTATGTGCTGTATACTGACCTACATACTGAGCGTACAGGCATGTCTGTATACTGTACATGATACAACGTGTGTGCTGTATATGTGTACACTTGCTTGTAGACCTACTTACCCACAAAATCTCTCAAACATTCAGGAAATTCCTCCGTAGAGGCCAAACCCCGGGGCTGCTTTTCATGCTTTGCCCCCTGATTTTACACCATACAATGATATTTTCAGTAATAGTGTCAGATTGTGGACGGCCCTTTACTGTTGCAACACGACGGTGACCTCGTGCACAAAGCCACGTCCATCAGAGGCTTCAGCTCTGCCCTCGATGCTGCATCGGAGCAAATCCCTGCAGCTGAACTCCAACATAGAGTGGAAAGCCTTCAAATAAAGTATTCTACATGATGTACTCTGTGTGTGTGTGTTTGTGTTTATAGGTTTACCAGGAGGCGTTGCCATGGTGACGCAGAGGGTGACCCGTCTCTGTTTGTGTCTGACAGAGTTGTTCTGACAGCTGAACTCAGGCTTCATCTGCTCCGGGCTCGGGGGAAGGTCTAAGAGATGAAACACGAAGAGAGAGAGAGAAAGAGAGACATGAACTGTACAGATCTGCTAAACTCGAACTACAAGACAACAGGAAGGAGACAGAGGTGTTATAATAAGTAGTCTGTAAGTGCCTTTATTTTGGCGATCGCCCACCTTGTTTTTAAAGATCATCAGACCTGTCAGTCAGACGCAGTGTGGGATCAGATTGTCTGTTGAAGATTTGAGTTCATGTCAGTGCTGATGCCAACAAACCCGTCAACCACAGATAAACCCGAGCTGTTTATGTGAAAAGTTGGGCTGCAGCTAATAATTATATTCATTATCGACTCATCTGACGATAATCTTCTTGTTCATACTGTTCTCACACTATGTAACTTTGGGCTCCGGGTCGGGAGAAGTACGTAACGCTTTACGGCACTAAGTCACACACCACCAACTATTTCACTGATTTTGGTGAAACTGGATCATATTTTATGGAGAAAATGTTTTCTGGTTTTCCCTCTGATGTCCTCCGGCTGCTCCGCCTCAACTCTCTGTGATTTACAGAGTTTCCTGATGGACAGTGAAGTAAACTGCTTCCAGCTGTAGCTGCTGTTAGCTAGTGTTGGCTCAGTTTGTTAGCTGGGCTGCCTGGACTGTAAGTTCAGAGCACCAGGGGAGTGTTAGTGTTTGTACCACCGGGAAGAAGAAGAGGTTTACAGGCCTAGTGGGCGGGGGAATGTTGACGGGGAGCGGAGCCGGTGTTGTACCAGAACTGGAGCTGGGCAAGAGGGCAATGTAACTGGGCTCAGCAGCCTCTATGGACATAATGGCAGAGGAGAAGAGAGCGAAGAGGATGTTGATGGAGGAAGCTAAGAAGAGAAAAGGAGAGAGTGAGCGAGCAAGAAGCCGCCGGACAAGAGTAAATCTGGGACTGACTTTTAGTGGTTGGTGAGAGCTTGGTGAAATAAAAGGCTGAAAGACAGACGCCGAGCTGGGCTGACTGCTGTTGGACTAGTCAGTAATATTAGCTGGCTGCTATGTCTGCTGTTGGTGACCTTGTTGATGTTTGGCTGTTAGCAAAGTTGTCGGGGTTTGTGGTTTTCTTCACGGCTGTGTGAATCTTATCAGACATCAGTGAAGAACCATCACTGATGGTGTCTGTCATGTCACGGCAAGTTTCGACCTGCTCTGAACTTGCTACTCCGTGTCGGCAGCTGCTGAACGTTTCTCTGACGCTTGAGTTAAACACACTCAGATCAGGTGAGGTCAGATTGAGTTTGTTTGGATGTTTTGGCTCTCAGACGTCAGTCAGCCGCAATTTCCTTTCCTGCTCTTGTTGTTGTTGTTTTTCTTCCCCCACTATGAAAGAACAAAGTGTGCAGAAAGTGTGAGTCACGTGCAGCACGCCCAGACTGTAGCTGAGCATAAGTGCTGCTTCAGTGTGTGGGTGTGTGGGTGTGGGTGTGTGTGTGTATTAAATCTTGTGTGTCATCGTTTGTTAGTGTGTCAGAGGAGTTTAGTTTCTTTTCCTCTTTCACTTCTGTATTTCGTGCAGATGTTGACGGATCAGTTCATCTTGTGGTATTTTGTCACGTAGATAGTTTTTTGTTTTATCTCCTGAAGTTTTGAGATTAGCTGCAACTAAAAAACTATATTTGTTATTGATTAACGTGCCGAATATTTAATCAATCATTTAATCTAGAAAGTGTTAAAAATAATCTGCTTGTGTCAGCTCCCTGTTTATTTTGATATTCTGTTTGAAATCTATTGTGATTTTATGAAAAATACTGCAACAACGCAGTGATCATTTTCATTATTGATTTGCTGAATTGCAGATTATCCATGTATAAAAAGTGAAAGATTTCTATCAGAAATTCAAATTATTTGATTGTACATTGAATATTATTTTGTTTTCTGAATTTTCTCTAGCTCTTATGACAGATTATCATATTTTTCAGATTATTGATGGTTCGATTCAGCTTCAAACTGTCTGTGTGCGCGGGCACCTCTCTGCTGCTTTGTACCCCACCAGGAGCATTTTGTCCGTCAGACTTTGTTAACTTGTTAACGGTTTATGTGCCGTGTTCATGGTGGAGCAGAGTGGGTGGTTTTTCTTGGTTTAATGCCAAAATTACGATTCAGATTTGTTCTGATTTTACAAAGAAAACATCTCAGTCCAGCAAACTGAACAAACATGAGCAGCATGTCTTTTTCCATGAGGGTCAGAGGTCAAAGGTTCAGAGAGCAGAGTGCTGTTATAATAAAAACATGTGATCCTGTCATCACATGCATCATGCATGAGGGAAACACGTGCACATACATGAAACACACAACCTTTGACTTCGTAGCCAAATGGGAGGCAAATATTTGAATGGGATCAAAGTCTGGCTTTAAAAATAAAGTGTGTGTGTGTGTGTGTGTGTGTGTGTGTGTGCGTTCATACTTCTGTAGAAGCAGTTGCGGGCGAGCAGACAGGCTGGAGAGTTGACACTGGTCATGGTGTGTTGAAGCGGGTCGCTGACCTACAGGGTCGACATCCTGGAGAGAAGAGGTGGAGATGTCGTGACTCAGGGCTGATATTTTCACACATGGGTCAAAACCTCAAGTTCAGCAGATGGACGTGAATCATAAAATATCTGATAATTCAGTTTTAATTCTGAATGAAGCGTCAGGGTTTGGTTGGTCAGGAGGTTCACTGAAAGGAATGCTCTCTTTTTCAGGAACATCCTGATCACATTCACAGCTGGAAGCTGTCCAGTACAACCGCAGTCTGATCTGCTGTGACAAATTATGTCACCTGGCTGCAAATCTTCAGTGAACATGCTGAAACCAGCAAACTGCTTGAAACACAACTTAAATAATAAATTACCAGAATCATTACTGATTATTTTGTTCTCTATTGACTGATAGTTTGAGCTCTAATTTCTATATTTAGAGCTAAAGTTCATTGTGGATATATGGATTTAAGATGTGTTTTTACAGTTGGTGCATTTCATCGTGCAGTCCTGTGCTGTAGTTTATACTCAGTAGTGTCAGTATGTAGTGTTGAATTGAGGCTTGGGTCAGTGCCTGCCTCTCTGTGCTACAAACAATCATCCATCCATAGAAACCTAGAGTCCAAAGAAAAACTGTGAGAGGGAGGGCGAGGTGGAAAGAAAGACGTGAAGAGGGAACGGTAAATAGTGAGTTTAATGTTCAAACAGATAAAGAGCACAAACAGAGGAAACGATTATTCCAGCGAATGCAGGGACAGTTTGTTCAACCTGTCACCTGGAACAGAGCTGCTGCTATTATTAGATAGCAAGTGTGTGTCACTGTGTGTGTATGTGTATGTGTATGTATATGTGTGTGTGTGTGTGTGTGTGTGTGTGTGTCTCCGCTGCCTTCTGTCCAGCAAACGGTAGTGAAACAATCACATCTGCTGAGTCTGCAGCTTCACTTCCTCACCTCAATATCTTCGACGATTTGCCCTTAAAGAGTGATAAAACACAGCTCAACGGTTACGGTTATATTGTTACACAGAACCATATAGGAAGTAGTTGCTGGAAACTGTCTGGAAAAGGGGCCAGGTGATTGGATGAACCCCCCTTTCGGCCTATCATGGGCAATAGATACCTCCAAGCTTTTCATGGACTAACAGTAACAAGAGATGAAGCTGCTCCGATCTTTGACGCTTTAAAGGACCAGTGTGTAGGATGTCATGCAGTTTAGTTGCTGATTGCAACTCCCTCATCTCACACTCCTTCCAACCTTTGCAGAAATAAAGACCCGCAGCTCTAAACTCAGATTGATCAGATTTAGTTATTGTTTCTTGGTCTATGTGCTTCTGTGCGTTTTGATGCATGGACGAGACATTTGGTTTGCGGTTCTGGTCTGTTTGGTGGGTCGGAGTTCATGTCTTCTTTTTTTTTCTTTGAATTTTGGATTCTGTGGAGGGTTTCGGCAGGTACAGGTTGGTGATGAGCAGTCAAAACAGGATGATAGTGACGTGTCCTGGAGTCAAAGTCAATCGCCCAAAGGCCTTTCCTGTCCTTGTCCGGTCGGGGTTATCAGCGCAGCGCCGTTAGCTTTAGATAAAAGTTTCTTTTTCTGGTGACAAAATATTTGTTTTAGTGTGGAAAGACTGCGGAGCGTCTGGTGACGGCTTTCATGGAAGTCTGGGATAAGATTAGTCTGTGGTCCAGGGATCATGGTTCTGTTTTGAAAGCCTTGCTGCTCCAGTTTTTGGGTCTGATTTCACTGTTGTCTCATTCTTCAATGCTGTGGGCGCATAAGAGACCATAAGCTCACGACGAAACTGTTAACGGAGGTAATGAATCAAGTGAGAAGTCGGGTAATTTTCTCATAGATTTCCGTTCATCTGACTTCTTTGTGCAACCAGTGGACTTGCCCCCTGGTGGCAAGTAGGCTTAAGGCACCAGACATGTGGAATAAGCTGTGCTACTGTAGGTGGTACAGGTACATAAAATGTAAGGGACATACCTGGAAAACCAGGCAGCTGTGTGGATGTTAATGTCAGTTCAGTATTCCGTAAATATGTAAGCAGTGTATTTGTGGACTTAAAATGGCACAGCTGTAGTCTTGGTTACACAAATACCTTGGTTGAGCTGGGATAATAACAGATAAGTGTGTGTGCGCTGGAAAGATAAGCATTTCACAGCTCTGAGGCTGTGTGCTGTTTCATATGTAGGTGAGCTCTCTTCACACACTGAGGCTGATTGAATTCTCATGCTGCTGTGTTGTATCTCATCTGTGGTGTGTACAATACATATACACCACAGCACCAATATCACTTGCCATAAGTCCCAAAGTTACCTAAAATGCAGTCTGTGAGCAGGACAGCAGACATAATCTTCGTCACAGTACTGTAGCTAGAGCGGCCACGTTGCCGAGGCCAAAGCAGCCACGTTGCCGAGGCCAAAGCGGCCACGTTGCCGAGGCCAAAGCGGCCACGTTGCCGAGATGTTGCCGAGGCCAAAGCGGCCACCTTGCCGAGGCCAAAGCGGCCACCTTGCCGAGGCCAAAGCGGCCACCTTGCCGAGGCCAAAGCGGCCACCTTGCCGAGGCCAAAGCGGCCACCTTGCCGAGACTAGTCAATCAGGGATATTCCACTCTTTGCCCTTTGCCATGAGCCCTGTTTGTATGTTCAGGACCATCGCCCTGTGTCAGAGCTGGGATTATTGGGATTATGCCTCCGCCAGCTGTAAAAGAGGGTAATTGGGGCAGTTTGAATGAAAATAAATCTACATTGTTTACCTAATAAAGATGTCAACAACCCTTAAGTTAAAAGTCTGTCCAATGTGCTGGAGTAGACCAAAAACAACATAAAATATGGCATATTTCCATTAAACAGCACTGTACGTCTTATAATAAATCACAATAGGTCTATAATATCTATAATATCGAAACCACGGCTCAGTTTTAACTTTTAGATGCAAGTTAGTAAATAATTAAATGTTCATTTAATTCATCAGAAGCTGAAACATGCAGTGTACAATGTGTCCAGTGAAAATATGAGTAAACTTTATATTGAACCATTTCTTATTGACTCTTTCATCTGCTGCTGCATTGCGCAACCAAAGCCGCCTTATATAATGCTGGTCTGTCTGTGAGATGTAGGGGAAAGGTCGCAGCCGCCCACTGTTGTTGTTTCTTCCTATAGACTCTTCACTCAGACCACCATGTGGCTGTTTGCCTCCATCTGTCCCTCCCCCCTGCATCTCCGTCTCCTTCATCTGTACGTCTCTCACATAAACTGTGATTCACTTCTGATATGGTAAAAAGTTTTCTCATTCAACTCTTGCATTGATCAGTATCTGAATGAAAACAGTTGAACAAGAAAGAGAGGTGGCAGGAAGGAAAAGGAGGAAACGACAAAGAAGTGAAACAGCTAGGAAGAAAGAAACAAAGAAACAAGGAAAGAAGAAATCAATGGATGGAAAAAAGGGAATGAGGAAAGAAAGAGGGTATTAAGGGAGGAAAGACAAAGATGGAAAGGAAAAAGCAAAGAAAAGGGGAGGGAAAGGAGGAAACAAGGAAATGAAGGAGGGGAGGAAGAGGGAAAGGAAAGAAATAAAGGAAGGAAGACAGAGGGAAACATGAAAGAAGGAAGCAGAAAGGAAAGGGAGGAACCATGAAGGGAAGAAAGAAAAGAAGGAAACATGAAGGAAAGAAAAGGACATATGAAAGAAGGAAGCATAAATGAAATAAAGGAAAGGGAAGAAACATGAAAGAAAGAAGGAAGCAGACAGGAAAGGAAGAAACATAGGGGGCAGGAGGAAACAAAGGAAAGAAGGAAAAGGAAATATGAAAGAAGGAAAGAAAGGAAACACAAAGGACAGTATGGATATGTGAAGCTCCTCTGAACACATTTTTAACTTAAACTAAGATCCTGATGTTTCTGATAAACAGACGTGCTGTGTTCTCATGCACAGACCAACCTTAAATCAGATCTTCTCACTTTAAATCTTCTTCACTTCATCAGACCAGAACCAGACTGCAGAATCCTGAACATCTCAGACAGAATGAGCCTGCAGGGCGAGGACATCTGCAGGTTCCCCTCTGAGGGGCAATGACGGTGCAGTTTTGGGTTTCCCGCGTGCCGTAGGAGTGGCTTGTGTTTTTGCCAGAGAGTCAAGTAGCATCCAAGTCAAAAGGTTAGCAGCTGTTTTTACCCCGCAGACACACACACACTTCTTTTAGCTGCACTGTGACCTACATGAGGCGGATGTAGGTCAGAGGTCACGGTGATGTAACACGAGGGTCTCCTTCAGCTGGCATGACGGTGCAGAGAGCAAAAAAAGTATTTTTATGTTAACGGGTAATCCTGTCACTCCTTCACTACTCTCCTGAGAAGAAAGAAGGATGAAAGGAGGAAAGGTGAGGGAAGGGAGGAAACATGAAGGAAATGTAAAAGAAGGAAGGAAAGAAAAGAAGGAAATGTGAAAGAAGGAAGGGAAGAAAGGGAGGAAACGTGAAGGAAAGGGAGGAAAGGAGGGAAAGGAGGGAAAGAGAGGAAAGGAGGAAACGTGAGAGAAAGGAAAGGAGGAAACGTGAGGGAAGGAAAGGAAAGGAGGAAACGTGAGGGAAAGAAAGGAAAGGGGGAAACATGAGGAAAGGAAAGGAAAGGAGGAAACGTGAGGGACGGAAATGAAAGGAGGAAACGTGAGAGAAGGAAAGGAAAGGAGGAAACGTGAGGGAAAGAAAGGAAAGGAAAGGAGGAAATGTGAGGGAAGGAAAGGAAAGGAGGAAACGTGAAGGAAAGGAAAGGAGGAAACGTGAGGGAAAGAAAGGAAAGGAAAGGAGGAAACGTGAGGGAAGGAAAGGAAAGGAGGAAACGTGAGGGAAAGAAAGGAAAGGGGGAAACATGAGGAAAGGAAAGGAAAGGAGGAAACGTGAGAGAAGGAAAGGAAAGGAGGAAACGTGAGAGAAGGAAAGGAAAGGAGGAAACGTGAGGGAAAGAAAGGAAAGGAAAGGAGGAAATGTGAGGGAAGGAAAGGAAAGGAGGAAACGTGAGGGAAAGAATGTTCTTTTTCTTTCACTTCTTTTCAGTGTTAGTGTTCAGAGAAAGCTGCAGCGCTTCACACAGAGCAGCTCTGGTCCTCGGCATCATCTTTAATCTCTCCGGATTATTGTGATGATTTATACTCTGTCGGGTTCCTGACTGAAGCTGAGAGACGACAGATGTCGACTCGCACACTTTAATAACTCTGAACAACCTTTTGATGTCTGATGTCAGGAAAACTACATGACCATGCGTGATATTCCACTAATAACACAAGCACTCGATGAAAGAGAATAACTGAGTACTAGTTACATAAAAGTGTCACCTCAGACTTTGCCCTGCAGGCTGAGAAACAGCAGCTCTCTATTAATCCTGAACAATGACATGGAGATTTGCTTCATCAGCAGACTGCGTGGCGATGAGGTCTAATTAGGCTGTAAATCTCTGATTACATCAAACAATATGTGTGTTATCTGTCCACAAACATATGAAGGCTTCAACATGCGTCAGGGGTAGACAATAAGGGAAATTTTGAAGATCACTGGCCCCACCATTGTAACCACTGGCTCAGGAATTGAACATATCTAACATTTCCCGCCTGTATTCATCAAAAATATAAAAGACTAGCTACTATAATTTCTATAAAGCAAGTGTTTATCATTAGATGATTAAAATAATTGTATCATAATAATTCCAAGTTATTAATAATAATATAATGCATAATACCGATATAATACCCATAACCGATAACTTTCAGCTCCTAAAGGCCGATACCAATAACCGATATGTAAAACTTTAGACTTTTTGGGCGGATCCGCCCAATCCGTCCTCAGAGGGTTAGACACTGAAACATATGTGCCAGCTTTGCACACGATGCACTCAGCCTCCCACTTGTCCCCGACTGGGACGGTATGTGGTAAAACAAAATTTGCATTCACGGTGTGACGGAAATTCCCGGTTCCCACGTTTGCTAGTCGTTCTTTCGGCCTTTTTAAGTTCATGTTTCTATTGTTTATGTTTAACAACATGGAAAAATACTGTGGATATCAATTCAAGTCAGCAACTACCAAAATTATGACCGAGTTAACGAGTTCTTTTCCGACATGAGGGGGTATTCTTGAATTTTCCCAGTCAGAAAGAGTTTTTCTGATTATGACAAGGTCACTTGAACGCAGCATTCACTGCAGGCCATTCAGGTCTCATAGTGGGAGAGCACAGCGCCGGCTGCCTTTGATCGGGATCACGTAACACTATGTGTTAGCGGTAATAACCGAGACAATTTCACAGAAGTCATTGCAAAACACAGTACCACAGGGATTTAATGTGAAATTAGATTTTTTTTTTTTTTTTTTTACCAAACATATTTTTTTTCAAGGCATATTTTTCACTGGCCCCACCGGGCTAGTGCTTTGAGCGTTCTGGTGGCCCGGACGGTTTTAAAAGTACGTCCCGGGCCATTTATATTGTCGACCCCTGTGCGTCACTCGTGGGCCGAGCAGCCTCTCCTCCAAACTCAGCAGATAAACATATTTGATCTGCTCTGTAACTGACAGACTTTACGACGTTGGAGATAAAGTGAATTTGCTGTGTACACATTTCAAAGAGTCTCTGTAGACGGAGGTGATAGCAGCCCTCACGGTCAATATACTGTATTTAAGGAAAGCTCCATCGAACTCACTGCCTGCAGACTCGAAAATGTGGCTCTGAAAAGCGAATCAATGGTCCCACTCAGACTATGACATAAGAAGAAGAAGCTATATATGACGATATATGAGGTTCTGAGTATACACACACACAATACTTGTTAGCTGATAGTCATTGTTGGTTTTGGTCCTTGTCATGGGATTTATTGGCTAAAATAAAACTTAGATCTGTTCTTTAAAACTAAATGATTATGTAGTGACGTGTTACCATGTGTAATGTTGGAAAACTGATGTGTTTTTGGAGACAGAATGGCCATTTGATGAAGGAAGCATACAGGAAAGAAAGAAGGAAATGTGAAAGAAGGAAAGAAGGAAGCACACAGGAAAGAAAGGAAGGGAGGAAACATGAAGGAAAAGGGGGGAAACATAGGTGGCAGGAGGAAACATGAAAGAAAGGAAAGAAGGAAATATGAACATGGACTTTAATTAATAAATCAATGCAGAGCTGAGAGGTGTGTGCAGGAACTGTGGTAGAAATATATGAGTAGTTGAAAGTCTGCAGTGGCTGCCAAAATAAATCAACTTGTATTGAGTCTTATGAGGAAATGAGCGACTTCTCACTTGATTCTTGAACTCGAACGACGTCCGTGAACAGTTTCCTCCTGAGTTCACTGTCTGACCAACTCAAGTGACACTCAAGGGCATTTTTTAGATTTCGTGCAACTTTTATCAGGTGTGCAGTAGTTCCTCTTTAAAGTTCAGTCTTCCAGGTAAGTTCAGTAAACACTGGAGATTCTTTTACAACCTGTGTGATTGACAGCCATGCTGCCCGCCCTGCTGAACTCTAATCTAGTTAGAAGCAATTAACGATGGAGAGTAAAATGTTATCAGAACTGATAAGAACAGGAGTCAGCAACACGGGTCGTAAAAGAAGAAACCTAGAAGTCTGAAAACAAAGTTCAAACATCATTATGACATAATTTAACCGGTGTGTACAAAATGTGTGAAAATAAAAGATCACAGGTTGTAGAGGATTCTGTCCCGATAAAGTTTCAGACTGGGTCCGCGGTGGAGTGTAACCACTACAAGGATCTTGTCACTAACACAGAGTGCAGTGGTGCAATGAATGCTAACTAAGTGCTGTAACCAGAGCAGAGCTGTCCTCGAGCCAAGTGCAAGTACAACCCTCGAGCCAAAAAGCCAAAGGGCAAATGAAAATGACTCGAATGGAAAGTCGAGTGTCAAAAATGTTCACGTCTTTTATCATGTGAATTAAAACACGTTTAGAGCTACA
Source organism: Argyrosomus regius (assembly GCA_946959425.1). NCBI lineage: Eukaryota > Metazoa > Chordata > Actinopteri > Sciaenidae > Argyrosomus > Argyrosomus regius. The sequence goes on along the minus strand of OX336891.1, from coordinate 2,154,984 downwards.
TTAAATCTGTTACTAAGTTCTGCAGTGCTTTGGTTTATTTAGAGTCTAATTTTAGGAGAGACAAACACGACACACAAATAAAAATGTTACCTCGTGCTTCAAAACATTAAATGCAATTAAAGTGACGTTTATTTGAAGTTAACAGTTGAGAAAATCAACTGAAATACACAAACTCCCCCTTCGCATCCTGTGCTTCTCACAAGGAAATTCTTAATAAATAAATAGCAAGTGTCAAGATTATCACAAGGACAATGTTAAAGTTGAGCGTGCAAACAAGCTAGAAAAGTTTAACTTACCTTTGTTTAATGTTTGTTTTTTCAGGCGTCTTCAGCTCCAGTGATTTGAGAATTTCACATCAGAAGACGCAGAAGAAGATCACATAAATCCAGGAAACATGTTGTGATCAGAGGTTTTAAACCTGGAAGGAAGGATGCAGGATGGAAGTGTTCCTCCTCTGCAGACAGGGTAAACACACTCACACACACCTCCCTGAAGCTTTATTAGCTGAGGAGGCAGACCTCTCCTCGATCTCTTCCCTCCCTCCTTCCCTCCACTCCTCCCTCATCCTTCCTCCTTCATGACTCTCTCCCTCTCTCTTCAGTCTTATGCCTCATTTCCACTGCATGATACCACTCGGCTCAGCAAATAACAGATTGTGTGCATCAATAAAAGGCCTTAGGCAGCTTCTTTCACACATGCAGTTCCTCTTTAATGTTCAGTCGAACTTTAGTGAAACTCGAGATTTGTTTACAACCTGCTTCTGTTCTTTTTGGGCTTGATTGGCAAAAGTTCTGGATGGTACCTGGGATGTGAGCTAAGTTGAGTTAAAACACTTCAGACCACTGATTGGTCAGAGAATTGTCACTTTGACATGCAGTGACCAGTTGTCTCGTCATCTTCAGCCTCTTTGGTCTCGTTGCCGCCGACCTTTTCTGAAACAAAGTTTGTTGCTCCTTGCTGTGACAAACAGCCCCATGCTGACTGTTCCTGTGTTTGTCATGAAGTTTCACACCTACATTGAAGTTCAGACACAATATGATTTCAGTTGCAAAAAGTTGTATGAAGCTGTTTGCGTCTGCACAAAAAGCTCTAAAATATTGCCACTTATGTCGGTTCGAGGTGAATCTTAGCATGGCGTTACACGTTAGTTTGTCGACAGCTATTTTTGAAGCCTCAAGTTAGCCATCTTGTTTTTTTTTGGAGCCGAAGTGACCATACTTGTATGACAATGTGGAGCTGGTGGTGGTGAGAAAAATGTGGCGTGGTCACAAACGTTCTCGTATTCCAGCTCAACAGGAACTAAAATCTGTTTCGAGGAGAGACATAGTCGATGCAGGAACAGAATCTGGGCTCAGGTTTGATCAGCACTGCTTAGTTTGACAGTTTGATCTGAGTGTGGTGAGGCCGGTGTGTCGACCTGGACGGGAGGTAGCCACGCCGTAAAGCATACCCTGCTTTATCGTCTGTTCCTCTAACTGGAACCATAATTTACCAAACTAATACTAATTTACTATATTTACTGAGCCAATAAATCAAATAAGAAGTCGTCTCATTTTCCCATTAGACTCAATACAATGTGACCTTATTGTTGCCAATGCCAATGGAGCTGCCCCCTGCTGTCCATTAGAAATATTGCAGGTTTGGGACACTTTGCGTTGGCTTCACTTCTCAGACCAAGAAGCTCTAAATTTAAAAACATACTGTCACTATTCTTCTCAGATAGTTTGATTGTATAATTTTAGATGCTGGCTCTAAAAAGAAGCCCTCAGCTTTGGACTCTCTGTACACCAACAACACTTCATGTTTACTGTAAATACTTTAAACTGCTGTTCAACAGCTTTTTTACTTCTGTGAGGAGGAATGATCGGGAGAATGTTGTGATAATTTGTCCATTTGTCCATGTGGAACTTTTTCCTGGTACATTTTGATGCGGCTGTAATTACGCGTACAGTAGACCGTGTGCTACTTGTTGAAAAGGTCAAACATGAATCCTTTTTAAGGGCACAAAACGTGACTGGCTGGAAAACAGGAAGAGCAGGTTCCACCTCCACGTGTTCCACATGAACCTCTTGGAAAATGAAACAGTCTGTTGTGTCCTCTCCTGTCACTTTCATTGTCGTTAATTGCTAGATTAATATCCAAGGCGTGGGTTCATCCAAATTACAAAGTAATATCACTTCCAAATAGTGTTATCTGTTATTAGTCTAGGATTTGACTTTGTCTTTGAAATGGTTCACATAGATTAAATACTTGCCAACCTACCTTTTCCATTTTATTTATTGGATTTTCACATTTATAATAGGTGGTTTAGCAGCCTAGCTTGTTGCTTCAGTTAAAAACGTTAAAATTGACCCGGTGTGTTAGGTTAAAGCAACATCATGTAAGATTTCTTGTAATACAACTGTGGTAAATACAGACAGCTGTACTCGAGTATTTGTTCTGATTTTATTACTTATGATCACCACAACTTTGGTAACAGCCAAACATAAAGCAAGGTCAACAAAACAAGACATAGCAGCCAGCTAATATTACTAATATTACTTAGTTTGTGCAGAGCTGCTGTATAACAAGACGACAACAAACACATACTGTAGTATCAGAGGTGTTTACTGTGTTGTGTCATTTTCCCTCTGTGACTTCACCTGGTATGAAGTCTAGTCTGTGTAAAGGTCAGTCTGTATAAAGGTGACAGGAATCTGGAGCAGCTGGAGACAAAAGTCTGACAGGAGGAGGAGACGGTCTGTGAAGAAATTCATGCTCATCTGTGAGACGTACGTCACCTCCGACTGTCTTTAAATGCAAGTCAAGGGTCGAAAACACACAAACACTGACATGTTTTAATGGAAATTTATGATGACAGCCCTGCTTGGCTTCACATTACTATGAATGTGCATGTTTGTTTAATGTGAATAAATCTAAATGAATTTGAAGATTGGCTTCGAGTTTAAGTTTTGAATCAAAGTTTTGGTCATAGTTTTGCTTTCTTTGCTGTTAATACAGGAAGTAGTGTGTTCATACTGTATGTGAATCTATCAGTGTAGTTGACGCGTGTAGATATTTTAGGAATCCACTGCAGGACGTTGAACATTTAGAAGTTTCATCATAAAAACGTAATGCAGGATTTTGCAGAATCATCTTGTATCAGCGCTCGCTTTGACGACTTTCTGAGTGTGAACCAGGAAAATAAATCCGATGTGAGGAAACAGACGAGCTGTTGTTGAACACATGAAAGAAATTTGTTGCTGATCCGGTTAGTTAACAAAGAGTCTGTCTGCATGACAATAGTCATTTCTTTTATTGTAGGTGTCTCAGTGCCAAATCACGTATCACATTTTAGTATTTACTGAAAGCTTGATTAGCATTGGTCCCAGATTTACTCTTGTCCGGCGGCTTCTTGCTTCCTTTTCTCTTCTTAGCTTCCTCCGTCAACTCTTCTCCTCTGCCATTATGTCCATAGAGGCTGCTGAGCCTGGTTACATTGCCCGCTCACCCAGCTCCGGTTCTGGCACAACACCGACTCCCACCGTTAACCATCAGCATTCCCCCGCGCCTGGGCCTGAAAACCTCCTCATCTTCTTCCCGGTGGTCCAAAACATCTGTGGTAACAAACACTCCACACGGTGCTCTGAGCCCTCGTAACTCTACTGCAAGTAAAACTTCAGTTATCAAGCAAATATATGGACTTGAAATGTAAGTTGATGGTTTAGTTGAGCGGTACTCGGGTGGCTTCAGTTTTAGAAACAAGAACGGGTGTTGTCTTGTGTTTAGAGATCAGAAAAGTAGACATCAGTGTCATAAACACAAGATCGTCTTTAACTCCACTTAGAAATACAAACGTATCCCTCTTGATCGCCACGTTTACAACTTTTCTTCGTCTCCGTTAGGATCAGTTTGCAGTTTGTATTAAACCAGATTTATTTGCCTTCCTGTACTATATGTTAGCCAAAGACGTGTGTGTGTGTGTGTGTGTTTGCGTTGGATGTGTTTCCATCCAGCCATCTCAGGGTGAGCAAGTTCAGTCCTTAAACCCGGATCTAGCGGAAGATTATGAAACACGGGTTTGGCAGTTTTCCCAGTTTGGAGGCCACGGACACTCCCCGAGCTCATGATCACCGGCTGCATGTGGGACACACTTTGTGTGTGTGTGTGTGTGTGTGTGTGTGTGTGTGTGTGCATGTGTGCGTGTGTGTGTGTGTGCAGAAACTGTTCCTGTAATCTGACAACAGCAGCTTAAAAATGGAACAATAGACACTGAGATGATGATTGTATGTTTTTAAGAGGTGACTGCACCGTGTGCTGTCCTGAACTGGCTGTGCATTGAGTTGGCTTTGTTGTTTGGATATTTTAGCTTAAAGCTAACAGTCTGTGGGCGTTATCGTGTTGTACTGATCTCAGCTCAAATCCTTCGTGGATACGTGACGTCTAAAAAGGTC